>JAVTVY010013935.1:0-49721 GCA_036873755.1 Hanleya hanleyi
TTGTATCAGCATCATGTACGAGTAGGAGGGTCGCTTGTTACGGCCACACTCTTGACTCACCTGGAGGAATCAGTACAGGCATTCATGATTGTCTGTCGAAACAGTCACTTGTATTTCCAGAATATAGGTAATAATAATATACTATAAATACATTAGTGGTCAGTGTGTGGAGCTGCAGGTACCTGTTTACTTTCTCCTTTGCATCTCTCCATTTTGAGAGGATGAGGAAAATGGAGTGTAGCACGAAGCACCCTGAGAGAGGATGGGGTAAATGGAGCGTAGCATGAAGCACCCCGAGAGAGGATGAGGTAAATGGAGCATAGCACAGAGCACCCTGAAAGGATGGAGTAAATGGAGCATAGCATGAAGCCCCCTGGGAGAAGATGGGGTAAATGCCAGGGGTGTAGCACGAAGCACCCGGAGAGCATGGGGTAAATGAAGTGTAGCACGAAGTACCCTGAGAGAGGATGGAGTAGATGGAGCATAGCACGAAGCCATTTGCGTACACTTTGCCATCCAAAAGATGTCTTGCGAATCATGTGCCACCATTAATGCGGAGCGATATCCGATACTTTACCGTGTACTGTTTGATCTTCATCCGGCGGAGAGCAGACTCGAGAAATCTGACAAATTACAAGTTTTTCATACTACTTCTGATACCTATATTGTCTGAGCTTACAAAAGATACAGATATGAATAACTTCTGTATCATGCAAGAGCTTAGAGGTGCTGTAGATCTTCAATTTTGAACAAGTACGACAGCACATGACTCGAAAGTGGCGGGTAACGTTGGGGTTACGTCGGTAGAATTTAGCTGATTGGCTAACAGCATCAAGTGGTGTAAATTCACTCATATAGTGACTGAAATGGATACACACGATCCCAGGGTCAGTCTTACCGTGTATAGATGACCCAGTTGGTTTCAGGTTGAGCACGAAGCATCCTGAGACAGAATGGGGTAAATGGAGCATAGCACGAAGCACACAGGGAGGGGATGGGGTAAATGGAGCATAGCACGGAACACCCTGAGAGAGGATGGAGTAAATGGAGCATAGCAGAAAGCACCCTGGGACAGGATAGAGTAAATCACTAAATGGAGCATAGCATGAAGCAACCTGTGACAAGATGGGGTAAAAGGAGTGTAGCACGAAGCACCCTGAGAGAGGACGGGGTAAATGGAGCATAGCACAAAGCATCCTGGGGTACCCAGGATGGGGTAAATAGAGCATAGCACGAAGCACCCTAAGAGAGGATGGGGTAAATGGAGTGTAGCACGAAGCACCCTGAGAGAAGAAGGGGTAAATGGAGTGTAGCATGAAGCACCCTGGGAAAGGATGGGGTAAAATTTATGGAGCGTAGCATGAAGGACCCTGGGAGAGGATGGGGTAAATGGAGCATAGCACGAAGCATCCTGGGACAGGATGGGGTAAATGGAGCATAGCACGAAGCATCCTGGGACAGGATGGGGTGAATGGAGCATAGCACGAAGCACACTGGAAGGAGGGGTAAATGAAGTGTAGCACGAAGCACCCTGGGATAAAAGAAGAGGTAAATGGAGTGTAGCACCCTGAGAGGATGGGGTAAATGGAGTGTAGCCTGAAGCACCCTGGGAGAGGATGGGGTAAAATTTATGGAGCGTAGCATGAAGCACCCTGGGAGAGGATGGGGTAAATGGAGCATAGCACGAAGCACCCTGAGAGAGGATGGGGTAAATGGAGCATAGCACAAAGCATCCTGGGACAGGATGGGGTAAATGGAGCCACAGGTCCGCAAAACAAGATTTGGGGGGGGGGAGGGGGGGTTGTGGGCGGTGGTATTAGGGTGAAGTGTCGAAATATGGGGTCTCTATATATAAACCCATGATTTATATAAATCAACATAAAGGTGAGAAACGGACTTTGGGTGAATCGAGAAATAAACAGTTTACCGCCAAACAAAATACATCAGCATATTCTACAAGTATCACTTTATATATTCCCGTAAATTTAATTTGTAAATTTGTGCAATTTTTACTAATTTGACGACGGGAAGATATAAAGTGATACTTGTAGAATATGCCGATGTATTTTGTTTGGCGGTAAACCGTTTATTTCTCGATTCACCCAAAGTCCGTTTCTTACCTTTATGTTGATTTATATAAAGCATGGGGTTATATAAAGAGACCCCATATTTTGACACTTCACCCTAATACCACCGCCCACACCCCCCAAAACTCTTGTTTCGCGGCCCTGTGATGGAGCATAGCACGAAGCACACTGGGAGAAGGGGTAAATGGAGTGTAGCACGAAGCACCCTGAGAGAGGATGGGGTAAATGGAGCACAGCACAAAGCATCCTGGGACAGGATGGGGTAAATGGAGCATAGCACGAAGCACACTGGAAGAGGAAGGGGTAAATGGAGTGTAGCACGAAGCACCCTGAGAGAGGATGGGGTAAATGGAGAGTAGCACGAAGCACCCTGAGAGAGGATGGGGTAAAGGGAGTGTAGCATGAAGCACCCTGGGAGAGGATGGAGTCAAATGTATGGAGCGTAGCATGAATCACCCCGGGAGAGAATGGGGTTAAGTTTCATTAGCTAGCCTTGACAATCCGATAGAAGATGTAAACTACTCATGGCAAGGTCTGGATTGAGAGAGAGAGAGAGAGAGAGAGAGAGAGAGAGAGAATTAAGATTTAACGTCGCGTTCAGCAATATAGGTCTGGATTGGCATTATTTACATGTATGTACTGATATAAATTTATGATCCGACAGGTGCATGCAGGTGTGGTACTCTCTAATGAGTACTTGAGCAAATCATAGTATATTTGAACAATTTGAATTGATGTGATTATTGAATTTACTCTTTCAATTTCTGCTCCTTTGGGTATGTGTTTCTTGTTGGTTTTAGTGACGAGTCCATCAGAAGCCAACCCTCTAAGCCACTGGATATTGGTCAGGGAATCATCCAGGGACCCACTGCTTTCCTCTGAAATACAACAGCAGAAAACTATAACCAGTGCAAAGATTTTATTATTGTTGAAAAGCAAGCTGTGAAATTATCGTTTAGTTCTACAGGTAGGTCTGAACAGTAAAACTTATTATTAACAAGTTCAGGTAATTATTAGCATTTACCAAGTTTACACTTGTTGGACAAGTTAAAGGGGAAAACAGAGAGAATTAAATTAACATTGCGTTCAGCTATATCTCAGTTCTATGAGGGGAAAACAGGGTTCGTTTTGGCCACTGGAAATGCTGAAATCTGAAACGAGCCAGCAGTACTGTGAAATAAATAACATCATTCCTGCGAAATCTGAGTAACCTGAACTCAGAAGTCTAAACTGCATTTAAAATAACTGCATTCGAAATCACGATAATCTGTCCAGATTCTTTGCGAGAAGCAAGGCCAATAATCTATGTGTAATTACAAGTTTCATCATTCCTCATTTGTAAGTTTTATAACTTCTCGGTTGTTAGTTTTATCACTTCTCAGTTGTTAGTTTCATCACTTCTCGGTCATTAGTTTTCACTTATCACAAAACATGACACTGTGCGATATAGTACCATTTTGTGAACGGACTCACCTGTTGAACAAGCTTGGTCCGGCCAATGCCTGTTCTTTGTAGCACTATTGCAAGTTTCTGGTACCTGAGATATGTGGATATGAACAGTTTTTGGTATAGACGGTGTAGCACTGGCACACTGACGGTCTTCATAGTTATTCTCACATGTTTTAATTCCGTGCCGGGATACTATCACAACTTGAGGTTGATTTGGTTTCGAAGCTGATGCTACAGGCAACTTGGGCCTATTTTCAGTGACCATCATTTTTGGTTTGGTATTTGAAGAAGGTGTGCATGGTTTGTGCCAGGTTTTTCCCACCTGTCCAATAGACTTCCCCTCTGGAGTCTGGCATACTTTCTTACTGGCAGACTTCTTGTAACTGGGACTCTCTTGAATAATAAAAATTTTCCTCATGGCTCCCGTCTTGGAATTTGGCAGTTCGGGTGTTCGTGTTTTGTATGCATAGCGTAGTATAGTAGGGGTGGCAGGAGTCTCTTTTGCCGAGTGACTGTCCGTGTTTGGCGTTTTATCCAGTGGAATAGGGTAGAGAGTAGCGATGGGGGTCTGGGGTATGGATAAAGGGCTAGAGAATAGTTTCCTACTGGGACAAACATTGTTAATGTTAGCTTGTACATTTTGGGACTGTGTCCTTGATAAGCTGCTACCTGTTCCCACACTGTTTCTGAGGTTTACAGATGTTGTAGTCTGACTGATTATGGCACAGGGGTCAACTCCATCATGCACGCCAAACACAGAAGCTATCCGAGAGGGATTGGTATAGAAATCTTCATCGTCGGACTCGCCGCCAATATTTGCTAAATTTCTTTTCACGTTGTCTTTGGTCAGTTCTTTGTCAATATTTGGTGTTGAGGGAGGCTGTGGAACATGCAGGTCTGGTGAGAGACCAAAATGTGGGATGATGGAGGCTACGGAGGTGTACCCATTACCCTGTATTACCCTGTCATCTGACGTCAATGACGGGCCCTGATCATTGGATTTGGGAAACGTGGCGGTCTCATTCTGCTTATTGTTTTTAACAATGATCACATAGGTTTTTTCGCCTTCCTGCACAATCTTGAACTCCTGTCTGTTGGAGCGGTGTACAGACAGTCCATCACTTGTATTCCGCTCATCTGTCGTCATCATGTCCATCTAAGAGTACTGGGCTACATCATCAGGCCTTTAGTCACCTGCAACAGAAGAAGTCAGTGACAGAAGATATTATATTAGTAGAGTTCCATTTTTGACCACTGTAACCATGGTAAAAAAAATTTGAGAGTTTTGTCAAAGGAACAGAATGTATCAAGATGGGGAATCCTGAAATTTAATTTAATTCAATGAGAATGAAATTATATACACGACAGTGTGGCAAAGATATGTAGTCCCATATCAACAGAGAATTCCAAATTCATGTTTAAGAGTTTGAATGCAAATCTATTAGCAAGATTTCACCAATCTCTAGATTTCTTACCGATGGCATAAAAATAAATATACATGATCCTGCCTGTCATATAACTTATGTAAACTTGCCCAATTACATCCATCAATTAACCACTTTTTCAATTTTATGTACAGTATACATAAACAGTAGACCTAAACCAACTGATTCATTAATAATATTCAATGGAAATAGCACTTAAAATCATGACACTTTTTATTGGTAGTACAAATGTAAGTGTATATCATTTTGGGACCAAGAGCAGTTGTTCAATGAGGCAAATGAGTGGAGTGAGTGAGTGAATAGGGTTTAACGTCGCTTTCAACATTTTTTCAGCTATATCACGACGGGGAAGGGAGGGGAGGGGGAGAGGCAGGGGAACCTACTTGTAACAGAGCAGATCTAATGCTGCCATTTTATAGTGCTGTCCCACTGAAATATCATGCCGTAGGCAGACATGACACCCCACTCAGTCAGGCAAATGAGTGAGTACATGGAGTAGGACTTAGCGTTGTTTTCAATATTTCTTCAGTCATATCACAATGATGCCTACATGTGCCAGAAGACAAGAGTGTCCACAGTTCCTATTATCCTGGACACTAATCAGCACAGCCAGTACAGCACCCGGTCACCCATCCAAGTATTGACTGAGCTCAACATTGCCTAACTTCGGTTATCTGATGAGAACCGGTGTGCCCAATGTGTCATGATACGCCATACTATACTTAATAGTAAAGGACTTTCTTGATATGAAATGGAATCTGACAGTTTATGAAAGCTTTCAATCCTTAGCTCTCCTAGCTTCGAAAAGACAGCCAAATGTTTAAAGAAACGGCTCAAAAATTGCTTAGTGAATATGCCTGTACATTTTTAATCCCCTCCCCAGAGCCCAGACGGGCACTCTCATCTGCAGAATTAGCCAAGTTTACATGGCTTTGTTCATTCCTATTATGCCATGCTTCCTCTTAACTTAATGTACACTCCTCCAGGACCACACAGCTCTATCCGGCAATAAAACAACCCCTCCCCTCTCTCTGTCCACCGCTGATGGAAGAGCGGATCTGTCTGCAATCAGTCTTCAAACATCAATGTTGAATTTCTCCTGGGTACCGCCATTATCTTCATACGGGTGGCGTCACCCACATGATACGTTACGACACAACCCGAAAGTGCCGATCAACTGACCCGTATGAATATAATGGCAGTAACCAGGAGAAATTCAACCGGCCATTAATGTTTGAAGACTGATTGCAGACGGATCAGCTCTTCACGGCAATCAAACTATTTGCTGAACTCGATAAAAGTAGTGGACAGAGAGTGGGGAGGGGTTGCCGGATAGAGCCGTATGTCCCATGGAGCCGTGTGGTCCAGGAGTGTTGATGTAAGTTCAGTAAAAGGAAGCATGGCGTAGTAGGCACGAACGCAGCTATGCAAACTTGGCTACTGCAGAATGTGATTTAGCCAGCAAAAATCTTGACTATCGGTACTACCTTGCTGACTCAAACCAGAAACAGTTCGGAAAATTGCAGATTCGGTAATGTTGTCAAATTCGGGAACATTCTGAAAATGTGCAATAAGCCACATTGTAATCCCAGAAGTACTGCATTTTCATGCTACATGTAGGCACAAGACTGAAGGACAGGTTCACGCACATGCGTTTTTTCATGAGCCAGCAACGCCTCCATCTCGGGGCGCTAACTTGCGCTAAAATTATTCTAAAGACATATTTTGTGGAAATTTCTTGAACTGTTGAACTGGCGTTCAGACAAAATACCCTGGCATTGCTGGCTCTCGTGAAAGAATGCATGTGCGTGAACTTGCCCTTCAGTCTCGCGCCTGGTATGAATATGCGGTAACATCCTGTACTTCTGGGATTATGATGTGGCTTATTCAACGACCCTAAAACACAATTTCATTTTTTTTGTACAGTACCATTATAGGTTGCATCACTTGTTCTCGTGCATTTCACCTAGCCACAACTGTTCCTATCAATAATGCCTTCGGATGATAGTCACAAATGGCGTTCATTGATCTCTGTGTGCTAGAACCCGTACCGTATAAAAGTTCATTTTGATGCTCCTTATCTGTTATTTTCGGGAAGCTAATTCCTTCTTTTCCACACTTGTCGCTTTTATTAAAGTTTCCGGCGCTGGTGATCACATCGACCCCGACCTTCCCCATGTTACGGTAGACGCCATATTGAGCGTATTTGGGCAGTTACACAATATTATATGGCGTCTACCGTAACATGGGGAAGGTCGGGGTCGATGTGAAAACGGTCATGTTCAGCTGATCACCAACGCCGAAAACTTTAATAAATTTGACAAGCGTGGAAAAGAAGGAATTAGCTTCCCGAAAATGACAGGTAAGGAGCATCAAAATGAACTTTTATACGGTACGGCTTATAGCACACTGAGATTAATGAACGCCATTTGTGACTATCATCCGAAGGCATTATTGATAGGAACAGTTGTGGCTAGCATTTCACCATCTTCGCTTACCCAAGTCTAACACTACACATGTTGCCTTGGCTGAACGTAACACATTATCTGATCAGAATACAGGTCTGGTGATGTCATAGTGCTATAAATATTTCGTGGTCCATATTAGGGGAAGTGCAATGTATGACCTCTTTAAAATTCAAATTCGATTGTCTATTCGAAGGAAATTAACATCAATACACCCAGCACTTGCCATATTTGGAGATCACACGGGCAGACATCAAAGAAAATCCAAGCTGCACGGTGTTTGCAAGCTCCTATCTTGATTGGCTATATGACATCACGTGCGTTTCTCGGTTTGAACAGTTTACTCTATCGTTAAGTCAAGGTAAATGACGGAACGTTAATGTAGTATTTAACGTGAAAATGTGAAGATGGCATTTCACATACATACATACATCCTCTTCTGCCTTGTAGGCCTAATGGCCTGTTGAAGTTTGGTTGTCATGCCTTTCTGCACTTGTGCAGCACATGCTGCAAACATGTCGTGCACTGGTGTAACACAGAACCTGTAGTCAAACATATACTTGTCCACCCTTGACTTGAACGCGTTAACGAATGGAGCCGAAACCACAGACTCTGATAAGGAGTTCCACATGTTGCAGATCCGTTGCGTTAAAAAGTCCCTCCTAACAAGTTTACCTGCATGGATTTTTAGTAATTTAAAACCATTCCCTCTGGTTCTTGTATTAGTAAAAATGGCTGCATGTCCGTTGTGTAGATGTTGTGTAAGTATTTGTACGAATCAATGAGATCACCTCTTGCCCGGCGGTAATAAAGGCTTGGAGGATCCAGATGTTTAAGGCGATCAACATATGCGAGGTCTCTGATACAGGTTATGAGCTTGGTAGCATTCTGTTAGCCATACCCGCGGCCTTCTCGCAGTGCTTGTCAAAATGTAACTAAAAACACCTAAATCCTTTTCGGTATTTGTTTCCTCTATAGTCACTCTCTCACCTTCTAAATTCATGTGGTAGCCTGAATGCAGGTTCCGTGAACCGATGTGCATTAGTTTGCACTTGATTGGATTAAAGCGAATGAGCCATTCATCTGTCCATTTTTTTCAACCTTTCCAAATCTCTTTGCAAATCCTCACAGTCCTGTAGACTAGTGAATTAATCCTATGAAATACCTTGGCGTCGTCTGCAAAAGTTTGATGGTGGAATGCACTACTTCTGGCATGTCGTTGACATACAATAAGAACAACGTAGGTCCCAGTACGCTTCCCTGAGGTATACCACTGGTAACGTCACAGGTTGGTGACTAGCTAAGATTCATAGCGTCTCCCTTCCCTCACCGCTATGCCGACGGCAAATACATTTCCCTGGTGGTAACTCGAACATCTCCATGGCGCACTTATTATTACCTTTGCGCCCTATTGGACCTTCGTTAACTTGAGAAAATGGGCCGCCATGAATAAAAATACAGAAATGGCAGACAAGCTGGCCCTTCGTTGGTCATTTATTAATTACAGACGTTAAAATTATCCCTATGGAGCCTCAAAATCACCTGAAATCGAGGGTCAAGAAGATGGGCATTTCCGTCATTATTGACCCCGTGTATACAGGGGATGATGATCACAACATCGATTATGGTATTTTTATTCATGGCGGCCCATTTTCTCAAGTTAATGAAGGTCCAACAGGGCGCAAAGGTAATAATAATAAGTGCGCCATGGAGATGTTCGAGTTACCACCAGGGAAATGTATTTGTCGTCGGCATAGCGGTGAGGGAAGGGAGACGCTATGAATCTTAGCTAGTTGGTGACCAGACCCAGACATTTAAAAATTCAAACTGTTTTTTTTTCTACAGTTCCACCATGCTTTGGAAATCAATGTTGTTGCAAATCAAATTGAAAACGTTGCAAATTCGGCAATCTTTTCATTTCAGAATTTTTCTCGACTGTTCTCGAAATTATTTGAGATAATTTTCTGAATCCGGACCGGAGACCTGAATTGATCAGATGACATCCTCAGATGTTTAATTACATCACAAAGGCAATCACCATTCACCTAACTGGAAGTTTGAATTGAGGCAGTGTGGAGGGGAATATATTGTTGTTGTTTATCTGGATTATATCTCGAGTGGGGTCCGTACGTGGGGGCCGCAGTCTTTGGCAGTGTTGTTGTTGTTGTTCAAAATCGTCATTCGAAGCTCCTACTAATGCAAAATTATGAGCTTTTGATCAATTTAGACACAAGAAATGGAAAATATAGCTTACCTGAAAAGACAACGGGATATCTAGTGATATTAACTGAGGATTATAAGGCGAACTTGAGGTGCCGTCTGAATAAAACGACAGCATGCCCAAGCAGATCGACGACCATTTTTAAATTTTGAACCATTTGCACGACGGACCAATCAAATGCCGTCAAAATCGTCTCACGAGAATATGTGAGAATTCAATTCCAAAAGTACTTTGTTAAATGACTTATGATTGGATGCCTACTCGAATTCGTCCAATCAAATTGTTCAACATGAATGGCAGAATAGTGAAAGAAATATTGACAACCATGGCGGAATATGACCACTTTCTGGAATCTGTCCAGACAAGAAATTTTATTGAATGTAAATTATAGTCTGTACGTTGCATCGATGATTCAGGTCAGTGGAGTTGAAAGTGTTCCCACAGGGAAAGTGAGCCCCAGGGAAAGGGTTTGAAATTGCAGAGGAGGGCTGCAAATCAGCTGCAAATAAATTGTAAGAGGAAAAGTAACAACAACAACACCACTCTACTGTCTGTCACTAATATCCCAGACGTTTTAGGCGATATTTCAGGGACAATTTATAGGAGAGAGAGAGAATTAAGGTTTAATGTCGCGTTCAGCAATATTTCAGCTATATAGCTACGATCAAACAAAATTCTAAGTACCGTACTCAAGCCAATAACTTAGTAATCCAACGCATTAAAACATACACACATCATGACATTAAATTAAAAACTTATGTAACAAACCGATTTCTGGGACGGCGTATTCGACTGAAATTTTTTGAATTCGACTGAAAAAACGGAAACTCGGTAGGTTATTTGTTGATAGCTCGCTTAATACTTCTTCGATTCTGACAATGTAAAGTTTCCGGAGTAGCTGAAGAGATTCTCTTTTCAAAAATATATAGTTTGATGACATAATTTTTTTTATTTTTGAGATTTAAATATCAACTGAAAAAATCGTGTCGACTTCGCTGAAATTTTTTCTGGACCGACCGACATGCGTTTTTTCTTGTCCGGAAAATTATTGCGTGAACTGACTGAAATACTTTTAGGTTTCCGGAATGCTCTACTTTTATACGAATAAAATGATATAAAATATATGCATGTACCTTCTACCGTTTTCCGTAAAAGGGTTCGCTGAAAAAAACCGACTGAAAATCACAACATTTTCAGCTGAATCTGCCGTAAAACGGATTAGTGAACCGAGTTAAAAACTCGGATTTGGAGACGGACTTCAGAAGATTCCGAAAATCCGGAATAAGGATCGCGGGTAAGTTTATTGGAAGATTGGTTATGTCGGTAGGTCATAAGTGTCGAATTAAATTTTAAAAGCATAGTTTGCACAAAAAATACCCTATTTTTCAAATAATTGAATAATGGAAATAGTATTTTTCTACGGTATAAATATATTTTTTAATTGATCATTAATTTTAAATACGTATATTTTGATGCATGTACCTGTAAGTCCGGTCCAGAATTTCTTAGGACAGCACCTTCTGTAATTGAGACAATTAAGAACTTAGCAGAAAATAACACGCCGGCAGAATCCAACAAGCAATTAGTTTGTGACACAGAAATAGATGGTCAGTATCAAGGAGTCCTTAACGCTAGACAGATTATTATTAGCCTGTCTGAAAGATAAGGACAATCAGGTACATTTATTAGACAGTTTGAAATCAGGGAATCCGTTGACAACTTCCATTGAGATTCAACTTTCTGCAGCTCATGGGAAGAGTGACGAAAAAATTACTGTTACAATTCCAAGTGTTCAGCAACAAGACAATGGGTCGGATTGTGGATTGTTTGCTATAGCTAACTTAGTTGAGTTCTGTTTTTACGGTTACCTTGGTAAGACAACTTTGACTTTCAATCCACATACTCTAAGAAAACATTTACTTCAGTGTTTAGAAGATGGAAAAATGTCACCATTCCCACGGATTAACGAGAGTGGAAAGACAGTTAGAATCAGGTCAGTGAACAAAGTTATTAGTCGTTTTTGTTCGTGTGGCAAGCCTGATTGTTTTGAAGACATGATAGGTTGTGACGGGAAAGATGGTAGGAAAAGGTGTACTGTTTGGAAACATTTGTCTTGTCTTGTCAGCCAAATGACAATTCTACTGATTGGTTTTGTGACAGACATACTCAGTAGACAAAGAGATTATTTCTTTATGTTACTCCTTTGTTGTTGTTTTTTAGATTTCCGGAACAAAGGACCAATTAGTGTGTGAACAGTGTTCCAAAATCATTTTTTTTACTTGTCAAAATTGTTTTTACTTCATTTTATAAATTAAATGTATTATCAATTAGTAAATTTATATTAATAAAAACTCCAAGAACAAAAATTACTGAAAACAAAATATGTATATTCCTGGTCAGTTTTCATTTCGATTTATAAAAATATATGTATTTAAAATTAATGATCAATTCAATATTTTCACTATTTCCATTCACATTACGTTATTATATGACAAACATTCAATTATTTGAAAAATAGGGTATTTTTTGTGCAAACTATGCTATTTAATTCGACACTTATGACCTACCGACATAACCAATCTTCCAATAAACTTACCCGCGATCCTTATTCCGGATTTTCGGAATCTTCTGAAGTCCGTCTCCAAATCCGAGTTTTTAACTCGGTTCACTAATCCGTTTTACGGCAGATTCAGCTGAAAATGTTGTGATTTTCAGTCGGGTTTTTTCAGCGAACCCTTTTACGGAAAACGGTAGAAGGTACATGCATATATTTTATATCATTTTATTCGTATAAAAGTAGAGCATTCCGGAAACCTAAAAGTATTTCAGTCAGTTCACGCAATAATTTTCCGGACAAGAAAAACCGCATGTCGGTCGGTCCAGAAAAAATTTCAGCGAAGTCGATACGATTTTTTCAGTTGATATTTATCTCAAAAATAAAAAAAATTATGTCATCAAACTATATATTTTTGAAAAGAGAATCTCTTCAGCTACTCCGGAAACTTTACATTGTCAGAATCGAACCAGTATTAAGCGAGCTATCAACAAATAACCTACCGAGTTTCCGTTTTTTCAGTCGAATTCAAATAATTTCAGTCGATTATCTGATCCCCGATTTCTTTCAAATAACCCAAGATGCAATCCTCCCTCACCCGATTCAAAAGATCTTCCAAATAGTGGCTCGATAAAAAGCATCTCTTACAATCTTAAAATCTATGCATTCAATAAGAATATGCTTCACTGTGAGATCTTCATGGCATGGAATACACCTTGGGACTGGCTCTTTTTTTAGTAAATGTTCGTGAGTTAATCGTGTATGGCTGATTCTACATCGCCTGATCATGGTTTGATCGAAACGTTTCTGGCTGTTCAGATGAGTATAGCCGCCGTAGTTTTTTTGAACTGATGAAGTTTGTTATTATTCACAGCATCCCATAAAGATTGAAACAGCCGTCTCACATAAGTACAGATAGAGGGTCTGAAATCGCTATATGGGATTCCAACAGGATCAACCTCATCATCTAGGGCTGCCTTAGCCATCCTATCAGCCTTTATTACCTTTGATGCCGACAACATTGAAACTTCACACAGTAGATAAACTAAAAAATACTAATTTTATCAGAGTATCAAGAAAATCCTTCCAGTTGTTCATGTCCAGCTAATCATATAGTAGTTATATCATCGCCATATGGCTGAAACAGGGCTGAACGCGACGTTAAACCCAAATGCACTCTCTCACCAGTATATCACGAAAACAAAAACTAAATGGAAGATAATTGTGTCAAGATAATTATGTCAAGCTAACCACAACTGTTCCTGTCAGTAATGCTTGCGGTTGATAGTCACACGTGCTGTTCGACGATCTTCATTCAGTATAACCTGTACCTTATGAATATTCATCCTGATGCTTCTTATGCAGGAGTCAAACGAAATCCCCCCCCCCCCTCTCGGGCAATGGTGGGGCGGGTACTGGTCACTTCATACCCAAACCACTTCGTATCCATTCCTTTTCGTACCCTAACCTTTTCGTACCCAAACCTTTTCGTACCCAAACCTTTTCGTACCATATGCAATAAACCCTATTCAGACCCTAGTGTATTAGTATTAAACATTGTGAACATAGTAACTCAATAAATAAATATAAAAAAACTTTGTTTATAACGATTGATGCTATGGGAGAGTCATACGGTGATTAGATGACTTTGGTTCGTCTGTTCACTTTGGTGTTCACGGACATATACACCGTACGGTACATGGATCTAAGATTGGTAAGCTGAGTAGAAGTTCTTGACAATGATCGGATCAATCAGATAAAAAAAATCAAAAGTGAAACAAAGACTGATGAGCCGCGTCAAAACGCAAGGCCTAATGCACGTGAGTAAAACTCTAGAAAGTGTAATGATTAATGGGAACGATTTTAACTCACTTGGCATACGAAACAAATATTCTGAATCTTTCCAATAAGAACAGAAGAAGGAAGCATGACTTCATTTTGTCCTTTTCCGCCTACAGAGGGCACTGTGCTGCTGGCATGCGCAGTTGAGTCGTCAATAAAACCCTCGTCCTCCGACTGATGAATATTTATTTGAAATATTTATTTATTAATTTCTAATATATATCACCTGTAAAGATCTTAAATGAACTAAGAAATGTACCATGAAATTTAAATAAAACATTGAGTTGATGGACCGTGAAATCCGTATGGGAAGCGGCCCTCAAACTACAATTTCAATCAATTCAGTCAATCTTCATAAGTTATTATGTGTACTTTACTGTCTAATAAACTCGATTCCTGCATTACCAGTTATTTTCTGGAAGCTTAACTCCTTCTCCGCCACACATGTCGCTTTTATTAATGTACACAAGCCGTTTTCACAGCGACCCTCACAAGGCTGGAAATAGGTACCTGCCAAATTTTAAAACACCCCTACAGATCATGATGAACTAATCCAGCTTGAATCTCCATTTACAAAGGTGAAAAGGTCATGGTGCAGAACATTTCCCAAAATAGGGGTGACAAGTAGTTATGACAGGTGCTTATTTCCAGGCTTGCCCTCACCAGGGGTCGAAATGTTCAAAATAATTTACCTGTCACATGAGACAGGTGAACAAAATGTTTACCTGTCACCTTTAAGATTTACCTGAACATGTGATTGTTGAAATTGTCAGCTACATGTAATTCAAGATTAATGACAAAGCTACATGTTGCAAGATTCCAATAAATTAACACACCTTGTCTCCATGCACTAATTGAAAGAATTTTGTCAGAGAAATATTTCGAACACCAAAAAAAAATTATTGGGCACCTGTCACTGGAGACAGGTACTTTATTTTACTACCTGTCTCTTTCAAAAATTACCTGTCCGGGACAGGTAGACAGGTCACCTCCCATATATTATGCCAGACGCCATATTGTGTATTTTTGGGCCACTATGCTTGTGCACTTGGACAGACATTTGCATATAAAAATCATAGTTTGGGACCAGTATGTATAGCTAATTAATGAAAACTAACCCTTTGACTCAAAATGATATTTTGGTGTATCGAGTCACAACTGATAGAGACATTGAAACATCAATCTGATTAAAACTCATACTTAATAAACCGCTCGGACTCCTCTGTCGGACATGTCGTTGATTAATCAGCGTCATGTCCAACAGAGGAGCGGTTTATTAAGTCTGAGTTTTAATCAGATTGTTGAAACATTAGATTAGTTTGGTTAAAGGTATCATATTTAGTTAAAAATTGATGCTAAAATAGTATATGAATAAGGGGGGAAAAACAACACACGAAAGCCCGATTCCAAATGGTCAATGCTAATGTTAATTTAGTTCACCACCTGTTCAGTCGGGCAAACCTGACAGATCTATGTGATTGTCACATGCCCTCCAAGTGTTGTTTTTACTGCACAGGGCATGTGGGCAGGCATGAAGTTACACTACCTCTATCTCATACTGATTTATTCGGTTACAGATATTCAGGTGTCTTAGTGATGTTACAGGCCTAAACCAGATCACCGGCACTGTAAACCATGCCACGGCGACAGAGAAAGAGGTCTGCAACACAAAGAAAACCATCCCTGATATTCACCGAGAGTCCAACAAATTGCAGCTATAGTAATTTACCATCCCCTGTGCGATGTGCAAGCCATCCAGCCACAGCTGAGGCAGTACCAGTGGAGGAGCTGGGAGATGTTACATGGGTATGACTCACTGACCTTCACATGTACAGTATATTCAGGTCTTGTTACCAGTCAAAATTCATGAGAATCCGGTCAGATTCTTGCAATTTAGTCTAACTGGAATCTGTGAGAATTCGAAAATAGTATTGGATGTACATGTATGTATTTGTTAATATTTTGCTCAGATCGATTTCATTTTGCAGTAATTTTTATAGAAATTGAATTACCATGGAAAACAAGCCCTGGTCATCGTCATCTCCACAGCTGACCTGGTTCGAGCTTCCTCGAACCCTTCCACCATGACGATAGATTGTCCCGGACAGGGTTAGACAATTATCTCCCCATATTAAATGAGTAGGAATACATGATCACTGGATTGCGCCACCTCTTCCCAGTAAACATTTTTTTTAACTATTCGGCCAGTCTACAACAGACCCCTCACATTGATGAATAATTTCCCCTCGTAAACAGCCCAATTTTGGATTTGTTCCATTCTTCGCCTGTTAGCGATGTTTACATCAACCTTTACAACGAGGTATGCCATTAGAAGGAATAAATTTATAGATAAATCTCTAAACCCAGCTTGGAGAATCTGTCGAATGTAACTGACATCACAGTGGGAGGGTTAGGGAAAACTCAGACTAAACTGAACCAGTCAGGTTTTCTATATCGACTGTAAATAGCTCCTTCAGATATTTGTATGCATGATCAACGGGTATTATATATATATACTGGACATTAGGCCTACCGGTACAGTATCTTTAATAAAAGAAAGATTACTTTTCAGTCCTTCGTTCTAGTCTATCCTCACATGACTGCCACAAGTTTCATGGTATTGACTCAGCAAGTTGTAAAAGCATGTTAGTCTACATTTACAATTATAGATTATCATGATTATGTTACAGTGTTAATGCATGGGTAATGGGTATTATATGTGATGATTACAGGTGTCGCCTCAGTTCCGAGGACAGCCGGTCAGTTGTAGGGCTAGAGGGAGAACACGGAGAGTGACTCGATCGAGGACACAACTAGGCAAAGAGAATCTCCACTCAACTATAGGTCCGCGGTCTACACTGCCTAAAGGGTTCGTGCCCCTCCGTTTACAAGGAGAGGAGAACACAGAGATCAGCGACATACAGGATGTGTCTGAGGAGGTTGATATAGATCTGCTGGACAGTCCTCAGTACTGCAGGACAGATTTTGATGAGCACGGTCTGAATGCCTCCTCCACACTAACACCACCAACTGTACAATGTACAAATGTATTACACAGACCCAATGGTGAGAAATGTACGGGACACAATACAGACTCCCCTGACCATCCCACGAACTGCAGGCAAAATCTTAATTGGTCCGTCCTATCTTCTACACAAACCAGACAGCACGTGGACATGTTTCCCAAAGTGCTTTTCCCAGAAAGTAGCACCCAAAACATGGACAATCCTGCTCATCAGAACCAATCAAACTTTCAACCCACTCTTGGTCATGTTGGTCAAGCTAATGCGCGGATGTCGATACGACTGAGAGAAAAGTATCAACAAGCACTGGGACTATTTAGAACCCCTGTCAAAACGTCAGAATGTGGGAAGGATTATAAAGTGTTAGTTGTGGACACTCCGGAGTGTGAATATGGGCTGACATTACGGGAGAGACGATTTAAGTCTCTAAGATTACGCATGAAATAGACTGCAGCAATTGGTAAATTTGTACACGCTATACTCAGGGAATGGAGTTGACAAATCTGTGTGTTATTTGTGATATTTAATGATGCATTTCCAATTTTATAAGAATAGCCAAATGATTTGCTCAGTATAAACAATCATATTTTATTGTATACATCAAATTCTGATATTGTGATATTTTGATGCAGGAAATAATGACTTTAAAATCCCATCTTACATGCATTTGTTAGTCTTTCGTGTTTGCGATATCTGCGAGAGCTGATCATGACTCTCAGAAGTGGATGTTGTTTTCCAAGAGTAATGCTCAAGCGGTCGCTCTCTCCAATAAGCTTATCTCTCTCTCCATTGCATTTCTAATTCTCAGAAGAGTACTGTGAGTGAAGGCTCTCCTGAGAAAAAATGTCAGAAGGGTGAGGGAGAGAGAGGAAGAATCACTACCGAATGACTGTATTTAGATGAAGAGCTGAGGGCAATCTTCTTACCAGTTCCAGTACTAACGCTAATGTTCTGAAGATTGTACATATTATGAAAAATTATGATAAATTGTTGTAAGAGGGTATGGCATTTTATAACTGTACACTGTTTTGGGAATGGTAGAAGTCTAAAAAGAACAAACTGAAAACCTGCAAATTCATGCATGCCTGTTTCGAAACGACAAACTGACCATGACCTTTTGACCCATTATTTCAGTCGGATTACGATCAATAGTAGCGAGCAAATTGGAGCGAATTTTTTATTCTAGCCCCTCACTGACTCGGTCATTGAGGAATGTTTGTATCACTATCCCTTGGCAGCCCTGACACTATTGTCACATTGATACACTGGCAGCCCTGACACTATTGTCACATTGATACACTGGCAGCCCTGACACTATTGTCACATTGATACACTGGCAGCCCTGACACTATTGTCACATTGATACACTGGCAGCCCAGACACTATTGTCACATTGATACACTGGCAGCCCAGACACTATTGTCACATTGATACACTGGCAGCCCTGACACTATTGTCACATTGATACACTGGCAGCCCTGACACTATTGTCACATTGATACACTGGCAGCCCTGACACTATTGTCACATTGATACACTGGCAGCCCAGACACTATTGTCACATTGATACACTGGCAGCCCAGACACTATTGTCACATTGATACACTGGCAGCCCTGACACTATTGTCACATTGATACACTGGCAGCCCTGACACTATTGTCACATTGATACACTGGCAGCCCAGACACTATTGTCACATTGATACACTGGCAGCCCAGACACTATTGTCACATTGATACACTGGCAGCCCAGACACTATTGTCACATTGATACACTGGCAGCCCAGACACTATTGTCACATTGATACACTTGGCAGCCCTGACACTATTGTCACATTGATACACTGGCAGCCCTGAGCACTATTTGTCACATTGATACATAGCAGCCCTGACACTATTGTCTCACATTGATACACTGGCTGGCCCAGACACTATTTGTCACGATGATACACTGGCAGCCCAGACACTATTGTCCACATTGATACACTGGCAGCCCAGACACTATTGTCACGGTGATACACTGGCAGCCCAGACACTATTGTCACGAGTGATACACTGGCAGCCCTGACACTATTGTCATTGATACACTGGCAGCCCTGACACTATTTATTATTCGATACACTGGCAGCCCAGACACTATTGTCACATTGATACACTGGCAGCCCGGACACTATTGTCACATTGATACACTGGCAGCCCGGACACTATTGTCACATTGATACACTGGCAGCCCGGACACTATTGTCACATTGATACACTGGCAGCCCGGACACTATTGTCACATTGATACACTGGCAGCCCAGACACTATTGTCACATTGATACACTGGCAGCCCAGACACTATTGTCACATTGATACACTGGCAGCCCTGACACTATTGTCACATTGATACACTGGCAGCCCTGACACTATTGTCACATTGATACACTGGCAGCCCAGACACTATTGTCACATTGATACACTGGCAGCCCAGACACTATTGTCACATTGATACACTGGCAGCCCAGACACTATTGTCACATTGATACACTGGCAGCCCAGACACTATTGTCACATTGATACACTGGCAGCCCAGACACTATTGTCACATTGATACACTGGCAGCCCAGACACTATTGTCACATTGATACACTGGCAGCCCGGACACTATTGTCACATTGATACACTGGCAGCCCGGACACTATTGTCACATTGATACACTGGCAGCCCGGACACTATTGTCACATTGATACACTGGCAGCCCTGACACTATTGTCACATTGATACACTGGCAGCCCTGACACTATTGTCACATTGATACACTGGCAGCCCAGACACTATTGTCACATTGATACACTGGCAGCCCTGACACTATTGTCACATTGATACACTGGCAGCCCAGACACTATTGTCACATTGATACACTGGCAGCCCAGACACTATTGTCACATTGATACACTGGCAGCCCGGACACTATTGTCACATTGATACACTGGCAGCCCAGACACTATTGTCACATTGATTCACTGGCAGCCCAGACACTATTGTCACATTGATACACTGGCAGCCCAGACACTATTGTCACATTGATACACTGGCAGCCCAGACACTATTGTCACATTGATACACTGGCAGCCCAGACACTATTGTCACATCGATACACTGGCGGCCGAACGCTGTGTACATTGATACACTGGCAGCCCAGACACTATTGTCACATTGATACACTGGCAGCCCAGACACTATTGAATACATTGATACACTGGCAGCCCAGAGACACTATTGTCACATTGATACACTGGCAGCCCGGACACTATTGTCACATTGATACACTGGCAGCCCGGACACTATTGTCACATTGATACACTTTGGCAGCCCGGACACTATTGTCACATTGATACACTGGCAGCCGGACACTATTGTCACATTGATACACTGGCAGCGGCAATGCATTGATACACTGGCAGCCCGGACACTATTGTCATTTGATACACTGGCAGCCGGACACTATTGTCACATTGATACACTGGCAGCCCAGACACTATTGTCACATTGATACACTGGCAGCCCGGACACTATTGTCACATTGATACACTGGCAGCCCGGACACTATTGTCACATTGATACACTGGCAGCCCGGACACTATTGTCACATTGATACACTGGCAGCCCGGACACTATTGTCACATTGATACACTGGCAGCCCAGACACTATTGTCACATTGATACACTGGCAGCCCGGACACTATTGTCACATTGATACACTGGCAGCCCGGACACTATTGTCACATTGATACACTGGCAGCCCGGACACTATTGTCACATTGATACACTGGCAGCCCGGACACTATTGTCACATTGATACACTGGCAGCCCAGACACTATTGTCACATTGATACACTGGCAGCCCAGACACTATTTGTCACATTGATACACTGGCAGCCCGGACACTATTGTCACATCGATACACTGGCAGCCCAGACACTATTGTCACATCGATACACTGGCAGCCCGGACACTATTGTCACATCGATACACTGGCAGCCCGGACACTATTGTCACATTGATACACTGGCAGCCCAGACACTATTGTCACATTGATACACTGGCAGCCCGGACACTATTGTCACATTGATACACTGGCAGCCCAGACACTATTGTCACATTGATACACTGGCAGCCCAGACACTATTGTCACATTGATACACTGGCAGCCCGGACACTATTGTCACATTGATACACTGGCAGCCCGGACACTATTGTCACATTGATACACTGGCAGCCCAGACACTATTGTCACATTGATACACTGGCAGCCCAGACACTATTTGTCACATTGATACACTGGCAGCCCGGACACTATTGTCACATCGATACACTGGCAGCCCAGACACTATTGTCACATCGATACACTGGCAGCCCGGACACTATTGTCACATCGATACACTGGCAGCCCGGACACTATTGTCACATTGATACACTGGCAGCCCAGACACTATTGTCACATTGATACACTGGCAGCCCGGACACTATTGTCACATTGATACACTGGCAGCCCAGACACTATTGTCACATTGATACACTGGCAGCCCAGACACTATTGTCACATTGATACACTGGCAGCCCGGACACTATTGTCACATTGATACACTGGCAGCCCGGACACTATTGTCACATTGATACACTGGCAGCCCAGACACTATTGTCACATTGATACACTGGCAGCCCAGACACTATTGTCACATTGATACACTGGCAGCCCGGACACTATTGTCACATTGATACACTGGCAGCCCAGACACTATTGTCACATTGATACACTGGCAGCCCAGACACTATTGTCACATTGATACACTGGCAGCCCAGACACTATTGTCACATTGATACACTGGCAGCCCGGACACTATTGTCACATTGATACACTGGCAGCCCGGACACTATTGTCACATTGATACACTGGCAGCCCGGACACTATTGTCACATTGATACACTGGCAGCCCTGACACTATTGTCACATTGATACACTGGCAGCCCTGACACTATTGTCACATTGATACACTGGCAGCCCAGACACTATTGTCACATTGATACACTGGCAGCCCAGACACTATTGTCACATTGATACACTGGCAGCCCAGACACTATTGTCACATTGATACACTGGCAGCCCAGACACTATTGTCACATTGATACACTGGCAGCCCGGACACTATTGTCACATTGATACACTGGCAGCCCGGACACTATTGTCACATTGATACACTATTTGTCACATTGATACACTGGCAGCCCAGACACTATTGTCACATTGATACACTGGCAGCCCAGACACTATTGTCACATTGATACACTGGCAGCCCAGACACTATTGTCACATTGATACACTGGCAGCCCAGACACTATTGTCACATTGATACACTGGCAGCCCAGACACTATTGTCACATCGATACACTGGCAGGCAATGTTTGCCTTTCTCAGGAGAACCATATCAGTAAGATGGTACTCAGCCAGTCAACCTCTATACACACAGTATTTCATAACCTTTATCTTAAAAGTGTACATGTGGTACTTGAGCAAGTTTACATCATATTCAAGATGATCTTCTGAATAATAGTAGGATTTATACCCTGCTTCTTGTTTTACGACGTTTACTTTTAAACAGTTTCAGTGTTATTAATGCTATTGTGGAGCACAGCACCACAAGCATGTCAGAACTTGTGACGTTATTATGGAGGGATTAATGACATCACAACGCAACATTGCCACAAATCTATTCCATTCTTTGCATTGCCGTATGTTCCACTGATAGTACAGTGCAAGACGCTTGAAGTAGGATGTCGTTAACATCATCTCTGATGTCAAAAGGAGCAGTGAAGACTCCTCTCCTACTGTAGAAAGCTGCTTTTGAGTCCTCTGAGAACGAATAACACATTTACATAAAACAATTACCACAGTTACACTGTAAGCCTTATTCGGTTATGTGACAGCCAAAATCAGCCTGATGTCTGATTTTTAACTCCGTTTAATGTTGGCTGCCCATGGGTCTACATGTTTTGTTATTTGGTCATTCAAAGACGTTCTATTGTAATAAAGCTACAACTGAATACCTTTGTTGAAGTTATGTCATGATGATGTCAACACATCTCATTATTTTGCGAAGTACATCACAAATCATTAAGGTACCCATGGGATCCTGGGTGTAAAAATAAATTGGACCTCATCCGTGGGGTTCCCCAGTGTGAAAAGGAATACGAACCAAACATCGTAATATGACCGAAATATAACGTTACTTTATCAATGATCACGTATATCTAGTTTCGTTTAAGGGTATGTAACCCCCTCTGAAGTATAACCCCTGATAATTTGTCTTCTGTGGCAATAAATATTCAACATAACAATCACAATGTATATATTTCATGAAAGTGTGTTCTGAGAAATTCTTGTGTGATTTACATAACTGTTGCTCATGCGGCATATTTGTCATGTGAGGAGCCATTCAAGTATTACGTACGCAATAAAAGATGGATTTTTTTACCCCCCTCCCCTCCCATATGCAAAATTTAAACCAGCGTACATAGGGAAAAAATCCTGATTTTCAGATCCCCCTCCCCCCTTGCTGCGTACGTAATACTTGCATGCCCCCTAAGGAAAACACAATAGGTGACTACATGTAGGGAACCTTGTTAAACCTGGAAAAGCTACCCGACAAACTGTATTGCACACAATATTCCCGGTTTGAAGATCCTTACATGACGAACTTCCCGTTTTCTATCTGCAGTTCTAATTTTTGGTGAGTGAATTCCCTAGGGGGGGGTGATGTTTTGCATAACAAATGTAGGTTGAGGTCAAAGGTCAGTGTGACTGAAAACTCAGGAAATGATTAAAAATTTCTAATTTATTGTGAGTGGATTCAATAGGGGGAAATGAAGTGTGTCGCATATCAAAAATTAGGTCAAGGTCAATGTGACCCCAAAATGAGGAAATCATTAAAAATAACTTTTTGTGTCAGATATATTAGAGAAACACGATGTGTCACATACCAAAATGTAGGTCAAGGTCAAAGGTCAAGGTGACCCCAAAATCATGATATTGTTAAAAATCATGATTTTTTGGGTATGTACCACCCCTCATCTGAGGGGTATAACCGAAATATAACGTTACTTTATCAATGATCACGTATATCTAGTTTCGTTTAAGGGTATGTAACCCCCTCTGAAGTATAACCCCTGATAATTTGTCTTCTGTGGCAATAAATATTCAACATAACAATCACAATGTATATATTTCATGAAAGTGTGTTCTGAGAAATTCTTGTGTGATTTACATAACTGTTGCTCATGCGGCATATTTGTCATGTGAGGAGCCATTCAAGTATTACGTACGCAATAAAAGATGGATTTTTTTACCCCCCTCCCCTCCCATATGCAAAATTTAAACCAGCGTACATAGGGAAAAAATCCTGATTTTCAGATCCCCCTCCCCCCTTGCTGCGTACGTAATACTTGCATGCCCCCTAAGGAAAACACAATAGGTGACTACATGTAGGGAACCTTGTTAAACCTGGAAAAGCTACCCGACAAACTGTATTGCACACAATATTCCCGGTTTGAAGATCCTTACATGACGAACTTCCCGTTTTCTATCTGCAGTTCTAATTTTTGGTGAGTGAATTCCCTAGGGGGGGGTGATGTTTTGCATAACAAATGTAGGTTGAGGTCAAAGGTCAGTGTGACTGAAAACTCAGGAAATGATTAAAAATTTCTAATTTATTGTGAGTGGATTCAATAGGGGGAAATGAAGTGTGTCGCATATCAAAAATTAGGTCAAGGTCAATGTGACCCCAAAATGAGGAAATCATTAAAAATAACTTTTTGTGTCAGATATATTAGAGAAACACGATGTGTCACATACCAAAATGTAGGTCAAGGTCAAAGGTCAAGGTGACCCCAAAATCATGATATTGTTAAAAATCATGATTTTTTGTGTCCAATGATATATCAAGGGGAGACGATGTGTCATGTACCAAAATGTCAAGGTCACTATGACCCCAGAATCAACAAATCTTTGAATATTGCATTTTTTGTGTCAGTAGATACATTAGGGGGACATGTCATGTACCAAAATGTAGGTCAAGGTCACTGTTACCCCAAAATCATGAAATTGTTAAAAATCATGTTTTTTATCCATTCATACATCTCGAGATGTGTCATGTACCAAAATTTAGGTCAAGATCACTGTGACCCAAAATCAGGAAATCATTAAAACGAACTTTTTTTGTGCCAGTAGATACATATGGGGGGACACGATGTCTTACATACCAAAATGTGGGTCAAAGGTTAAGGTCACTGTGACCCCGAAATCAGGAAATTGTTAAAAATCATCATTTTTTGTGTCCAGTGATACATTAATGGGAGATGTGTGATGTATCAAAATTTAGGTAAAGATTCACTGACCCCAAAATCAAGAAATCATTAAGTCACATTTTCATATTCGTGTCGAAGACCAGGTCATAATGCGATGGCGAGTTCTGTCCATCTGTTCGTCTATTCATCCATTTGTCCCTGCGATATCTCTAGTTCCAAGGTATGATTGGTACCAACCTTACTCGCATGGCAAAGAGCCATATTCATTTTGAGATCAATTTTGCCAGTGGTCAAGGTCACAGTTCCCCAAAACTGAACCCAGCTTATTGGACTGTTGTGTTGGGTTGAAATATTCAGAGTTGTCTCCCTTACATGTATATGGCATTTGTCCTGTGGATACATGTAAGAACAGCTACATTTAGTTTAACTGTTGTGAAATAAAAATCATACAATTTATTAATTTAACTGGGAGAGGGTCCTTTATGAACTTTAGACCTGTTTATTAACTCCAGAACAAAGGTTCACTTCATCACTTTCTTCACATTTGTGGGATATGTGAGCTCTCTGCTCTTGTTTCAAGGTCACCTAGTAACCAATAGTTAAGCCCATTTTGGTTTATCATTCAATATAAGATGTGATATATATGTTACATTCTCAGATCACAAAATCGTAGACTTTCCTCTGGATTGCTAGCTACCAATTGGAATCAAGACCATTAAACAACCTTGAAATTTGGACCAGTGTAATTCCAGATGTACGGGCGTATTGAAGCCCCTTGGGCTCTTGTTTTAAATTTTGAATATTTTCTGCATGGCAGTAGCAACAGGTATGCAAATTACATAAGTGAATACTAGGGACATATGCTTGTATAAAATATATACCGGTACATTGTTATTGTTAATATGTTGAATATTTATTGCTAGAAGACAAATTATCAAGGGGTGTACAAAACTGTTAAACGTATCCCCAATAATGCATCAATGTAAAAGCTAAAATTTGAAGACATATAAGCTAATTCCTATAATCAATAACCAAGTTACCAGCTTGTTCCTTTAATCCAATGGTTGAGTTGTCAGTTCGTCTCAAATATATTTTGCGCACAGTTTTCATTCTGCAGATATTAGAAGACATTTAAAGAAAAATATGAAAACCTCACTTTGGGGTTCACAAATGATCCAGCTATTTTCTTTGTGGGGGCAGTTGGGGGTGGGGGGGGGGGGGGTTGAAGTGTATGCAGACAAATTCATATTTAAGTTCCTTCAACCAACTTTAACCAAGAAGCTTTAGGGCTGTTCCTTTAATTAGCTGGTTACTTTGATCAAGGTAACAAGAGACTTATGGGCTTCAATATATGCCCATGAACAATGACTACAGAAACCAAATATTAAGACACAAATCTGAAGAGCCAAGCCATGATGATTCAGAGCTATTGAAAGGGGGTACCTACTTGTAAAAGAGCGGATATAATCCTGCCAGAACAACAAAACATTGAGAGCTGAGACTCCAGTGACTTTTTAGATCACCATATTGGGGTCATTTTGAGCCTATTTGCATGACCCCCCTAGCAGAGGATCATGGGTAAATTAAAAATAGCGGCCATGTGGGGTACCAGAAAGATATTTTCATCAGATTTCTTCAAAATTTGTGCTTTTCTGCATGGAAAGTCACTAAAATCTGTTTTATTTCTTTATATTTCTATGATATATTTCTATTTTTATCATGCAGTTTTTGCGAAGAAAAACCGTCCCATGAATAAAAGAATTGAAAAATCGCCCAAAATTGCCTTTTTTAGAATGACATCGTTGTGACGTCATAATGGTGGCCATCTTGGATTTGTTTTTAACATTTTCTAGTAGAGCTTGACCAAAATATATAGTGTGATAAGTTTCAGTCCTCTAGCCTAAGGAATAGCGAAAATATTTAGGGGGGGGGGAGGAACCAGTTTCTGTTTGATTAATATATCATATGGTGGGGCAACAGGGTTTCATTTATCAGCATAGGCCACTATGATTTTTATTCCCCGCCGGACCCTGGTTGAGGAATATAGAATTGATGTCTGTCCATGCATGTAACACAATTTTTTGTTACCACAATAACATCAAAATCATTGTCAAGCCACTCCAAATTTTCACAGAAGATATATTGGAAAGGAACTCTCATGCTGCTGAAATTGAGGTCAAAGGTTAATGTCTCAGTACCCCAAAGCTGAATTTAAAATTATCCATTCTTTATCTTGAATTCTGATTCAGCAAACATCTCAAAACTTTGCAGTTGTGTAACGCAAGTGATTTGTAAGCGACCTATTTATTTTTAGGTCAAATGTCAAGGTCATTACTATCCAAGATGTTCAGATCTTCTCAAAACTTCAGAGCTGCCCCAAAATTTATAATCTTGCTTGTCTGAACTGTATCTTGACTTAAAATTCACCGATTCTTCAAGGGTGCATGTGTTTTGAGATTCTTAGCCATTGATTACATGTAAATGACCCTTCATGCATGTTAAGGACATTTTTCTCTCAGATACATGTACATGTATTTACTGGATGAACATACATGTACATGTAATAATATATACATGTATATAATACCGGTATGGTATACACGGTATATAATATATTGTGTACATCAAAACTGACCTCTAACGGCTAGTTTACTTTGGAAATCATTCTGCAATTCAATGAAATGTAAAATTCATATAAAAATTATGCAGTTAGATTCAACTAATTGGTGTTTCCAAGATCCAATGAAGTTTCTCTACATAAAGAAATAGTACATGGAACACTTTGACTTCTTTGCCTCATGCAGAAAATAGACTCTGGTGATATAATATCGGGAATACGGTAATTCCTCTAATAATTCGATCACCGGAAGTGCAGGAAAAATGGCTTATATCTGGAAATATCCTTGATGGCACCAGTTACAAAGTGTCCCATTTTGTCATTATATTGCTTTTCTTCAATTTGAATGAAAAATGGGAATGTTACTTTTTCTCTGTGTTTGAATAACAGAGTTGAAAAGTGAACTTCCTGTGATTGAATTATTAGGGGAATTACCGTAAACAGAAAAATTTATATCGAAAACAATCCTTTTTTTTCTACTGGTCAACATTCCTACAGAAAATTAAGGGTTTGTCACTATACAATGTTTTGTGGCTACAGTGTGGGGAATTCAAGCACTGGTGTAGGAAGTAGGGAACAGGAGAGCATGCCTTTCATTGCTGACTTCACCTGATTTGTATTCCCATACTAAAGTATTAGTCCCTCATATTGGTGGTGATAAAAACAAGCTTGTCAAGTTGTATAGAATGCCTGCATTCGGAGCTGGTGTTCTACTCAGAGGTTGCAAGATGGTGTCCAACAATACATGTAAGATAACCGCTAACAGCACTAGTATATATTACCACAAATCGGGGTAGTGGACTCTACCGAGAGAACAAAATTCAAAGCCACTGCATGATTTCATAGTTATTTATTTAGCTGTACATGTATTTACATAGACAACCACTGAGTAATAAATTGAAAACAGTTCTTACATGTATCACTAAAATTGTATGAAGACATTAATTATGGCTATGACTATCTTTGAAAACCTACGTTTATTGTAAGTTTTTAAGTCATATCAATGATCTGGTTAAGCAAGGGAAGCAACTTAACTTTGTCAACGTCAAAGAAGAGGATATATGCATAGAGGGGGTCAGATTTGTTGTTCTGTTGTACATTGCTCACATCGCAACTGATACTTTTCAATTGTGACATTATGTGATGTTCCAGGTCTGTTGCCAACAAGGAATACGATGTCATACGATGAGTGGTGGCATCATCTCTGCAGAGCGACGTCAGAGAAAAGTGACATCTCACACACGTGTTCATTTGTACAGCTAAATAGACGCACTAGCCTGGCCACTCAATCATTTACGGCAGTCACCGATCTATATAAGTTTTGGTCGATTACATTTGTCACTGGAAATGCTCAGGATATAAACATTCAATGAAGAATTGCAACGTCCTGATAGTGATGTGTAAAATTCTGGTCAGACTAGTGCTGATGCAATGTTGACCATATCAGAATTCCAGCAGTAGTAATTAGGGGTTTCATTACCTTTCTTTTATCAGAAATAACCAAAATATTTCACAAATCCTACATTTATAGACAAAGAACCAATCATATCAAGTGAGAATGAATAATAACAGAGAATATACTTCAAAGCTAAAATTCAGCTGTCTGACAGAAAAACTCAAATTTACAATGTATTTTCAGCACACCTACACTTTGAATTTGGATAAGACTTATTTAGGGAGATTTACCATAAACTTTTTTTACACGTGAAAGGTAATAAAACCCCTTTAACACTAAACGTAATATAACTGAACAGGAATCACAATGTACTTAAGCAGCAGTTCAAAATTCATCAAATTGTGATTGCTGTGTATGCAACTGCTGAAACGCAGCTGTGTCCATACAAGCCAATTCTATATATCACAGTCAATAAGACCCCAATAAAGTCCTAATTACTCTCTCAATAATCATTGATAGTAGCTCTAAAAATATGTCTGTCATATGTGATAATATAACCCCTATTGTTGTAATAGAGGCAACATCGGGGTAACAAGCTGCCGTGGTCCCAAGTTTCCAGACAACATTCACAGTTGTGCAGTGGACACAGAAATTATGACAAATACTGGTAAGGAACCATAAAAGCAAAGTGAAAACATAACTGGATCTATTACTACATAAACGTGTAGAAGCCTACTTAATAATGCTGAAAATATATGGAAGTGTATGCTGATGGTAAAGTGCTATAAATGTGGCACAAATGATTAGAATGAGGTAAAGAACTATACCATGCCCTTCTGCAAGGTACAAAGCAGTTTGCATGTAAGTTTTGAAGTTGTTGATGAAATTATAGTCACCAAGATATGGACCAAACAAAAAATTGTTAAATGACAGAATAAAGGATCCTACGCTGATGGAAATTGGTGTAGTACAAATTTTCTATCCCTTTCACATTATCAGCATGTTGCTATTACACAAATTTGATATCTCACTCTGTAATCGAGATACATGCAGTCACATACAAGCTGGAATAACTTGTGTATGGGTTGAGCCATTCTGATTCTGCAATGTTTTGGATATTAATCAGAAGCACATGTGGCTTTATTCTTTGCGATCAGTGGGATTTGCTACGGGTTTACACAGATTCCATTGATGTAGGTGAATCCCACAGATTCATCTAGAATCGGTGGTTAGTCCCTTTTACATGCCAGTATTTTCAAAATATAGTTTTCATCATTGGTGCTAAGCAGGTACTGTGCAGCCATATGTGATACTTTTCTCTTTGGTAAGAATTTATCGAATGTAACTTGAATACTTGTGATTTTATGGATAGCACTTTCTTGAGCTGTATGGGGGGATTCCGCAAGTGGGAAATGAACACACGACCCTCTGAGTCGAGCCGAGTCGCAATCACCAGCAATCGGCCACCGCTTGTCCTAATACATCCTCACTAAAACCAGGGATATCTCTATCCTAGATACCCTGATGCACATGGGAATGAATCTTGTTCATCGAAAATGCCCCCGTACATTTAAGTCAATCAGCAAATCAACATCCTGTGTATATTGACCAATCCGATCACTCGTTTTATGTGACCATGGCATGTTATAACATCTCATGCGACCCACTTTGTAGCTAACATGTCAGAACTGTACTGGGTTCAAAACAATGGGTGTGCCATTTTTTCACGAATGACCGACTGGTGATACCAGCAGTCATTCAGAGTATAAGTACTGATCTGCTGACATTGTGCTAGTTCTACCCCTCTCTAACCCGCCAAGTCTCCCATGCCTGCATTTCTAGTGGTAGTACTGTTGGGTATGGCAGTTTTCTCACTCAGCCAAAACATTCAGTCATTGACGAGGTGCTTGCTGTGGTTAAACTAGAGCCTATAGGCTTTGGGATGTAATCTACTACTGGATCTGCTCATCGTTCATAACAAAAGATTGTTTATATTAGTGGATCATTCTGTTCCTTGATATTTACGAAATTCAGGGAATATCGCAAATATGGAGATGAGAAGCTCTAGAAAGATAGAATCATCACAAGGGACCAAACTAGAATGTCTACAAAAGATAGACCGAAGTGTCGGGTAATGAGCCTAAGCCCCTACCTACACTGAATATGGTTCTCGAACTTGATCTCCATCCTGTCATATTGGCACAATATAATTCTATCGGGTTATGTAACTTTGTTGCCAACGCAACTATGCGCACATACAATGCCATGTCCGTTTACAACACGTGCTGGAAAATAATTATCTTCTGTCAGCGATTGTCTATAAATTTCGGCCAACCACCTGTCGAGGCCTATAGTAAAGGCGAAATCTCCATTATGACGATGCTGTATTAGCATAGGAATAAAAGACAGCCTGTATAGCATCTGAACATAGATCAGTGGATTATGAATACTGGATAGATTATTTAATTTTGCTTTGAAGTTTTTTGATCATCATGACGGAGGTCATTAGCACACGAAGAGAGTTATCCGGTGCGAAGGTGGTTGCTGTGTCGTATAAAAAGTGGCATGACTTGGTCTCATATGTCGAAATTGTCAGGTTTCGATCGGGTTTCAGATGAAATATACAACTTTTGGCTTAAAAAAAAGGAGTGAATTTACCATAGCGAATTTTGGGTGTATGAATACGGATGGATTTCGGTTTACCAATTCAGGACAACAGGTTTCACCTCCCATCCAGCTGGAGTGTAATAATGCAGCGAGATCATGTGTCTCATTTTATACATTCATGCATGTGCAGATATCCAGTGAGAGTAATCGAGTCAAGGCCTCGTTTGAGAGAAATAAAGTATAAGTAGATCTTTTGCGACATCTGCAGAAACGAGACAACACAGCTGTATTTTAATTAAGATCCATCAATATAAAAATACTTTTCGGACGGGAACGACACTGGTACATAAATTGAATGAGCATCAATGCTGTTAATAATACTTGGCAGTGTTATCTACAGGTGTTTGTCAGCTGAACTATCTGGGGGTTATGGTCAACGATAAACAACACAAGGTGAATCACTCCCCCTCGACCTCCGACATAATCTGTGTACATTTTTACAGAAATCTGTTTACCTCTTTATTTCGCATCCTAATTCATTCCATAATAGAGGCTTGTTGTGCATGCTGTCACTCAAAGATTCTTGTAATTCGTCAAATATTGGCCGTAAATCATCCAAAGATGCTGAATTTTAGCAACCTTAAAAATACTGTTACATCTTCAGCAGAACTTCGCAATCTCTGTTTTATTGCAGTTCAGCGCTCAAGGCGAGACTTGATGCTGATTGGTCAATAAGTCGAAGAACAACAACAACAACACGTGCCTTTTTGCTATGGCGGAATTAAAACACAGGGCGCTTTTGTTGCTCTGACTATCGTGTGACTGTGTTTGATAAAATTGATTGATTGAAATTGTAGTTTAAGGGCCGCTTCCCATTCGGATTTCGCGGCCCATCAACTCAATGTTTTATTTGAATTTCGCGGTACATTGCTTTGTTTTTTTAATATCTTTTCCAGCGCTAAGTACATAAATAAATAAATGAATAAATAAATAAATAAATAATAAATAACAATGAGAGATTAGTAGGAGATATAAATAGAAGTAAATAAGAATTGCTATGTACAAGTTCGTATGTCTCTTCTGGTTTTTGGTTAAGTTATACTGATAGATATGAGTTCACTGTAATCGCGTGGATGATTCCTTTGTCTTGGTACCCCTTTGTACGCACAAAGCCGTCCAGAAAAAACTGGGAGAACAATGGGCGTATTCAGGGTTTTTTTGATAAAAAGAGAATTTCCCTTAAAATATAGGTTTTCGAGTTGTTTTATTGACCAATCAGCGTCAAGCGTGGCCTAATCTTCGCCCGGTGATTCCGTGACCACATGGAAATGTAGGGGCAAAGTTTCGTGAAATCAGGGTCAATGGCTAATAAATGCCAAGTGTTACATCCAGGGCTTAAAAAAAAAAATCAGTAAAAAGAAAAATCCTGTCAAATGTTGACCTGCCTAACATTTTCAAATTCCATTCCAGTTTTCCATGACCTGCAACAAAATTCAACCAGACACGAAATTCCATTACTTTCAAGATTTTTCTCTGGAAAATGTGACTTTCACGATCCGCCATTTTCCTGTTTGGTTCTACACAAGTGGGGCTTTACGACAGTTGCAGTAAAAAGCAAGCAGACAAACGAGGACTGACCTAATATCAGACATGACCATAATAACATTGCATTACAGACAACTCAAAGGTTGGTAATTCTCATGTCAGTCAAGGGAGATATTACAGCAGAAAAAAAGTGTTAGCTGATCAGAAACAAAAGTTTTTTTTTGCCTAATTACAGGATTCAACTGACCATACATTATGTATCTTGACTAACAAGACAGAAGGGTCAGATCAGATACCATACCAGTACATGCATAATTAGCAAAGCAATGTACCATACATATGCTAATTCATGTAACAAGTAAGAGACAGTCTTTTGTATTAACCATTAGATTACCCTGATAATCGTAAAACTTTTTCTAAACGTTTTTACACCCTGGAAACTCAGCCTTATTAGACCTGCCCTCCTGGTGCCGAGGGTGATATCATGTAGGGTCATCACCTGATCATCAGCTAAAAAACCTGATCATCAGCTAAAAAAATATGTTTAGTTTAGTTCCTCATAACAAAGCATCTACAAGAACAACTCTGATAAAAACAAAAAGCAATTAAAAAACGAAAATACTACACCAGATTATATAGGGGTGGTGGAATTGTCAGGTGAAAAATCCCACGTGTATTGGGGAAATGTCCCAGATCCAAAACATCTTTCTGTAATTTTTCCGTTTTATTATTTATTGTAGTTAAAGGTTGCCCAATTAAATTGTTAGGACCGGACGTATATTACCTGAACTACTGTTAGGACATATTATTTGGCTTTTCTTCAATAGTCCCTCTGCACGCGAATTCCATCTGAATCTTTTCTCTTGCACACTGCTGACGTCCGTATTCGTTTCTCCACTGCTTTTTGCAGAAACCAACATGTCAGCCCCCTTCAAATTTGTCACGTCGACGTCTCTCGATACATATAACAATACGTGAACACAACAATACGTGAATACTTCTGGCAGGTAATTAATTTCCATGACATGAGATTGTATACCTCATTATCGTCAACGACAGTAGGTCTGGTGGAAACATCGAACAGACTTAGATGGAGAATAATGTTGTGAGACAGCCGCGGACAGCCTGGGCGGTGGCCGGCACTCCGCCATCTGGCCATATTGTTGTTGTTGTTGTTCCGGACGTCCCTCCTTTCAGACTAGGAGCACCCTCTTACAGAGGTATTTAGAAGCTTGCAGTAACCCCGCCGCTTACTAGGGTGGTCGAGACAGGGTCAGTAGTAGTTCAACAAGCTGAACCCTGCTGACATTTAATTTTGTGATATTGACAACGCAGGGTTCAGCCGTTGAACCGAAATTTCCTATCGCAAAATTTTCGGCCTCCCGACCCAGGTAACAGCGGGTGGATTTGGGCTCACAAAAATCGATAATACCTACCGCTTTGCACTCACTTGGATAGAATACATATTTGCCTACTTCCCTGGCCATTTATTTTCTCCGTCCAGCTTCTTTAATTTCCATAAACGGCGAAAGAAAAAAAAATCATCGCGGCTGATCTTCCAAAAACTAAATATGCCACCATTTTGAAAATATCACTATGGTGACACGAGACTGATCGTACCTCGATTGTAATTTCGGGACTGTAGACGGGAAGGTCGGAAACGGCTCATTCATAAGGCTGTCAAATTATCTGCTTTTAAATGTAAAATTGTAACTATAGGTATCAAGCATAATAGAAGGCACATACTGGAAAAGGTGATTCACGGGATTTTTCATCTCCCTAAGCGACTGGATCGACTGAGCGGATTCAGTTCTTCCGACTCGTGTAATCCTGAATTTAGAATAACATCACGCGAGATTCAGGATCACGTGATAAAATGGCGGCCGATTTCGTTTTTGGAAGATCAGCCGCGATGATTTTTTTTTCTTTTGCCGTTTATGGAAATTAATGAAGCTGGACGGATAAAATAAATGGCCAGGGAAGTAGGCAAATATGTATTCTATCCAAGCGAGTGCAAAGCGGTAGGTATTATCGATTTTTGTGAGCCCAAATCCACCCGCTGTTACCTAGGTCGGGAGGCCGAAAATTTTGCGATAGGAAATTTCGGTTCAACGGCTGAACCCTGCGTTGTCAATATCACAAAATTAAATGTCAGCAGGGTTCAGCTTGTTGAACTAGGTCAGTAGCAGTCGAGGTCCCGTGCTGTCCAGGCTGTGCAAGTGTTAAATTTACAGTGCATTGACACCTCCTGACTAGACCCGTCCCTTTTTCTGACCAGATGTGTGCGATGTACTACTGTGAGTGGATTTTATATAGCAGTCACTGAAAGACACCCACGTACTTTATTCCCCAAGTGCCTCCGCTGGCGAAGGTCTAGCGTAGCAACTAGTTCCACCATCAGTCCATATTACCCTGGACACCGAATCAGTCCAGCGCCTTGTGAATAGGCGAGTATGTAAGCGGTCACTGGCGAGGCGCGAACCCACGCCAGCTGTAGCACTCCGCCTCCGGGTCAGAGTCAGACACTCTAACCATTCGGCCACGACACGCTCACACATATCCACCGGCATGACCGGACATCATGATGTACCCGGTCATTTTCCCATTCCATTCATGCAATGCTTTTGAATGAGTGGACGTATCTTATCCTTGTTCGGCACTGGTCTGTGTGGGCGGCACGGTCCACAAATCAAATTCACTGTTGGTGGAGGGACAGGACTCTGCGTGGATCAAGGACATGTTTAAGAAAAGATATCCTGGGTCTTCTATGTGCGTCGTCGCTGGATCGGTCGTCGACTGGTGCGTGGTCTCGGTGGGGCAGGTCTTTTATTCCCTACGGTGCGTTGTGCTTTGGCCACCAAGACGCCTCCCGCTTCTTTGGCCCGCCGTTTCAAGGATTCTTTGGGTGCCGTACCCCCCAAGACATCACCGGCCACTTGCAGTCCACTGCGTACCGCTTGTTTGCCGATTGCTTTCACCCCACGCGTCACCAAGGGCAGGAACGTTTTGACGATGCTGCCGAGTATGTTCCCCAGCCCATGTCCCAAGCCACCCCGGCCTGTTGGGCATAATAGTCCATATAGCTGCGTGCATCGCACTCGTAAGGTACTTTCATTATGCAAAGTGGGGAGCACGTGCTTGTCGAAAATGAAGTGTCAGCACCACTTTTTCTCGTTCGAATGCCACCGGTCGTCCCGTGTCATCTCTTATATCCACCGCGATCGTGTTGATGTCGGTTTGTCGTACGGGTAGGTAGAGCATGTGGGTGAAACTGTGGGTGGCTTGATCTCCATACGTCTTTTTAATGGGGACCACCCGTAACATAGGTGTGTTGATATCGCCCACGATGTGGTTGTCGACTACGTCCGAGTAGACGTAGAGTCCGTACATACCCGAATTCATATCCATCGGGATCTCGCCTTGGTGGGCGGCGGGACCAGCGAACGTCTGTAGATCGAAACCCAGCATTTGCTGTAGGATAGGACTCAGTACGACACTCGTGTTGGCGGTGACGATAAGCTGTGCCTTGTCGTTGTGTGCGTTGTAATCGGAGTCCACGTGATTCTTGAAGGGAAAGGATTTGATGGGCTTTGAAGTATTCGTGACCTCCCGTAGCGCCTTATAATGCAACAGTATTGACAGTCCACCCATGAACTCCTTGGGAGTATCGTATTGGCCTTCGGGGAGGGTGAGTCGGGTGTTTTTGCCTTCGTAGGTCACCTCATACCACACTTCATTGGCTCGCACGTTGTACCACGAGTAAGGGTATTGGATATCCACGAGGCCACATTCCCATCGTCCAGGAAAATGCAACGGTTGCGGTAACTGGGTGACGTACTTGGCCACGGTGTTGTCAGGAAACACATCCAGCGAACTGTTACTGGGTAGGGTGAGGTAATACATGGCGACTGAGCTGTCCTGCTGCTGCTGTTGGTTTTAATAGGTGTTCCAGGCCTTGGGCGGTTGTGTCCGGCGTCGTGTTCGTCGCGTCTGGAGATGTGGGGTGTCCTGATCAAGGGTGGGTTTTTAAAGGCCTAAAAAGAAGGTGCCCGTTGTGGTGGTGTTTTGGGGGGTGACTCCGGTTCCCACTCGGCTTCCCAAGGTTGTGGAGTCTGTCGTGGTGCACGACTCGGTGAGTCACGCTGCATAAAGGCCCAGCGGTGGGGGTTCCCCACCAATTCCTGTGGTACATGCACGTCTTTCAAGCCTTGAGCGAAGACCTCCCATCCTCGAGGATCCGTGTGCGACCTACGTTGACGCATCAGGTCATTCACTAAATCCGTCATGTGGGTGCCGGGCACCACCTGATTCTGTACCAGGAGTTCGCCTTTATCATTCCAAGTCATGTTAGGATTCTGTTTCATCCGTTGTAATACCAGGCCAGCTTGTTTCTTGAGCGATGCAGGTACACTCTTCAGCACTTCGTCTTCCACCCACTGTGGGGCTGTGGGTGGTACCCCTGGTAATGGCGGCTGTTGGAGCGGTGCTGAGGTCGGCGGTGTGTTACGTGGTGGTGGTGGTGGTGGTGCTGGGGTAGAGAGGGTTTTGTATTGGTCCATGAACGTCATGTACCGTTGAAGCATCTCATTGTACCGTTGTACTTTCTCACTGTCGCTTAACCCCGGTCTCTGTAAGATCTGTTGCATCTCTCCATCGAGGGTGTTTATGGTCTTCACCGTAGGTGGAACAGGGTAGGGCGATTGGAGGTTTTGAAGGAATCGTGGTTCGACGAGGACGATTTTTTTCGTGTGGTTCATTGTCGGCCGAAGAGTCCACCCAATATTGGACCCAACACGGAAGCGGCCAACGGTGCTAAGATGGCCCCGAGAAAGCCGCCTTTCTGTAACACCTTTTTCTTTTGTGTTTGAGGGACCCGCTTCTGGACTAGGGTTCGGAGACCTGTCTTATGCTTGGCCAACTTGGTCTTCTGAGCCGGAGTCAGTGGTACGTTGCCTTTTAACAGGTTGTACCCGATCTTGCACAGACAGCGTACAAGGTCAGGGTCCGCACCGCGTACAATGGTTCGGACCAACTCGGGTGGGGCCGTCTTCAATAAACGGAGCGTCGGGGCGTGCTTTCGTACTCGCGCAGACATCATGTACAACTAATGCCAGAACCCACAACTCTGCCCTTTTTATCCACCTCAGAGAACAGAGACAAAGTCAACCATGCTGTGGTATTCATTCTTTTTATTATCCCCATCATCAAGCACACACACCCCAGCTGCGGGTGCCACTGTGGGTGTGTTTACATTATTTTTGCATGTACACGTGGTGAGTCTCTCCGGGAAAGATGCCGGTCCGTAGTCGAAGGTGGTCGGGGGTGGCTTGCTTGAGGTCGAAGAGCATATACCCGTGCTGAGGGGTTGTGGCATCTTTAAAGGCTTCCAACGCAAACGGTGTGCGGCCGGGATACATCTGTCTCGCCAGTTGCAGCAGTTGAGTGGTATCTCTCGGGTTTTTGAAGACCACCAGGTAGTGGGCATTTAAGCTGATATTCCGATGTTCTTTGTTTTTACTGAACAGATTCTGCATAATGTAGATGATGCTGAGCCGTCGATGGTGGCTGCCTTTGGTAAAGAGTTGGGTGACCCGCGCATCCGTCTCCGCCATGAGATCATCCAGAACCACCAAGGTGTCGGGTTCCAAATCGGCCAGGTTGGGTAGGCCTTCCACGAACGTGATGTGGGGCATTGTTGCATACGCTTCCTGTCATTCTCCGTAACACCACACGACTCGGGCAATGGGTGGGGTGATCATGCTGTCGGCGTGTTGAAGGAGCTTCCGGACGAAGTGCGTTTTGCCGGAGCCCGTCGGTCCTACGATGACGCAAGTGAAGGGATGCTGCCACCGAGGGTCCATGGTTCGAGGTGTATCCGCTGTCGTGGTAACCCGCTCTTGTAAATTTCGTACGAGTGAACTGGAGTTGTGGGTACAACGTCGGTCGTCGTTGTCTGTTCACTGCGAGTGATGATGGTGGTGGGTACAACGTCGGTCGTCGTTGTCTGTTCACTGTGAGGGATGAAATCTGGTGGGTCTTCAGACGTAGTGGGTGTTCTTGGTGTAGGTGTGGAGCTTGGTGTGGAGCTCGACGTGGCTTGTACACGGGGTGTGGTGGTGGTGACTGGGCTCGATACGGGGTTGACTGGTGCTACCTGTAGACCGGTTTCACTGGTGGCTGGTGTTCTCAGTTGGTTAAGTAACGTGCTGACATAGGTTACGTCATAAAACACACCTCCATACAACACACTCAGTAGGGTTAGCAATATCACCACAAGGCGACTTTGAGGGGAGATGAGTATTAGTGTCATTTAAAAGTTCATAAAGGATAGACCCACCGGGTATGTCTATAATAATTTCTTTATTTCCTTTATTTCAATGAAATATTGTCATGGTTTCCTGATAATAAAATATGATTGAAACATCTCAGAGCAGGGGCGTCGGAAGCAAATTGGAAGTGGTACGGCCTTATGAGGCAGGCGGGCTACTATAATAGCACTTCAGGCGAGTGTCGAGAGACAGCCTGGGTCCCAGAAGCTCCTGGGGTCTAGATCCCGGAGACGCGTTCAGAGCGATTTCTGGTGAATAAAATCACTCTACAATGAAGTGTATTTTTAGTTCTTTCGTAATCCCTTTATCATGAAAACGCAATCAATGGTGGTTTTCTGCGATACTGAATTAGAGAAATATAGATATAGTAAAGTAAGCTAGACATATTTGTAGCCGATATAATTATTATAGGCAGTGGGGTGTTCATTCATTGCTAAGTTGGGGTTTTTTTTGCGCAAAAGTGATACGGTACCTGCCGACGCCCTTGCAGAGGAGTTAAGTGCCACATATTACTTCTTTTGCCCCTGGAGATAGACCAGTCCAGTCACCACTTCGAAAATTTGAGATCAATGATGACGGCATATTTGTCAGTCAAATTTCACCGGTCAATGAAAATGCACACAACTAACGAAATGCCCCCTTCGTTTCTGTTCGATTCAGAATTCTGAATACTTCAACGTAGATTATTTTGAATATTTCGACCACTGATACACATTGACAGCTAGGCCATCACGCAGAGAAGAGATGGAACAGTTCAATAGGCTAGTATTATATCTGTTCTGTTACAAGTAATTTTTCCCTGCTCCTCACCCTCTCATTACCACCGTGATATTGCTGAACATGTTTTGAAAATGAAGTTAAACCCTATTCACTCACTCACTCTCTTTTTTTCAGCAACTTCAAAATACATCAATAATTCAATCACAGAAAGTGAACTTTTCCACCAATAAATCAAGGGGTGATCAAATTTATTGGAACCGGCAGTTGACAAAATGGTCCAAAATCCTGCAAATAATTCTTTGCAAAGTTATTAGAACAACTGATTCAATTTTGTCTTCAAAAATGGTGGTGATTGAATTCTAATACTGGTTGAATTATTAGAGGAATTACCGTACTGGTGATGGGTTAAAAACCCTGCATGAACAGCCCTCACAATTACCACGGCAAACGCCATTTTCCGTGGTAAATGCTGGAGTAAAATCACTTAGCGACGGCACTTTTTTTGCCGTTGGTCGCAACGTGACGTTGTTGTTGTTGCCAATAAAAAAACTTGGGTCGATGGTAAAATGCGTCTCCTTGAACTGCCTATTCTTCCAATTCTTGCGAATATATTTGGTTTTAATAAGCGAAACAGCTTTTGATGTTGTGGTTGTCTGATTGCATTATTTGGAGACAACGGTCGGCACAAATGCACTTTTCCAAGAACCGAAAGCCAAGCTGCAGGATGTCTGTCGGTCTCCAGGTTATTCATCGGCTGGCGTTTGCTTATCGCCGCATATGCGAAGAGTGCTCTGAGGAATGGTGAGGGTTACGATGAAGGAGAATTCACATAAAGGTAGTATTATGTATTATTGTATTATGAATAGCATGGTAACCTGAAATAGTGAACTGAGTAGTAATTTTGAATCAATTAATTACCACTAAATATCTTATATACTCCATGTTTTCATACATTACACAGAAGATAATGTGCCAGATATTTATAGTATCGTACTCCACGTGAGCCCTCTGCAATTGCCATTCTCCTGCGCAGTGGTATTTCTGAAAGTCTGCATCAAACGTTAAAAGGGTAGCACGTGGACAACTGGTCAGCTGATCAGTAGAGCCTACTAATATGCTATGACCCAAATACTTGGGGGAGGAGGGCAACAAGTTGTGGAAGATGTCTTTCAACAAAAGAGATTGCTTCTCTCGGGATCTTCTGCTCGGATAAACGACACTCTTTATACTTTTTACATTAACGAAACATTATTACGCTTTCAGGGCAATGCATATCTATTTCATCGAAGAATCAGACACCAGTTTTGGAAAAAAACTTTCGCCACAAACACCCCCGTCTCCCGGCTGATCTCACTATTTTACACTGACCGTGCCCCTAACCCGTCCATAGAAATCTACAGAGTATAGCTTAATTCAGCATTGAGAGGGGAGAGACTATTGTAATCAGCGTACACGACTGAGGGGCTACAAACTAACCTGTGATCTCGGAGGGCAAAACCCGATTCTTGTCAACCCGACATACCGTACCGTAAATTAATGGGAAATGGTGCACTCGAACTCGGCAAAAAAATAACCTGCCTTGCAACACGGGTTGTCAAGAATATTTTACGGAAGCATTACGAACAAGAGAGTGATTAAAAGAATGTATTATAGCGCCTCTATCGAACTAAGACGTGTCATAGAAGAAGAATAGGTTCGCAGCAGTGATCAAGTCAAATCACTCGAGGACTACCCCGTGCATGTTTAGTAAATTTTACCCGCGAACTGATACACTGGGACAAGCAAAACGCTGTAAGACAACACTTTAAGATACAAAAGAGCATAGTAATATATCTATTGTTAAAGTAATAAACTCAAGAAATAAAACAATATCACGATAAACAGAAAATACAGACAATATCAAGGATGAGCTCAAAAACTCTTTTTTTAGGATATGTACGTTGGTCGGACGGCGGAAGGATATCTTTATACTCGAATTCATGCCCCCATAATGTAAATCTATTACCATAGATTACATAAAAAAGTCACCTACGCAATTTTCAACATACATGGTGTTGAAGCGAGTTCTTTTAAACCACAAGATTTCTGCCGAGGGGGATTTCCACCTAATTGAGAGTATGTATGGTCCATTTACACAAACATGTTCATTTGGATCATGTTGTGCCACTGTCACTGGAGACCACTGACAGACTGTCCGAGGGATGTCTGTGTGTTTGAATCCTAGCTCCTGTGTCTGGGGTGACAGGAGAATCACTCTCTCGTCGTATAAACTCTGGGATAGTTGCCAGCTGTGCATCAGAGTCAAACACCACACTAACAACGTCACCACTCACATTCACCAAACACTGTGCCTGTAAAACAGATACAATGTCAGAATATTCAGTAATAATATCGACAATGGAATATAGATTTCTATCTGGCTCTGCTTCAGAATTACGGTAAATACGAATTTCTAAACACATGTAACTGGTCATCTTATACCGACACATCCAAAACATTAAGTAGAAAACTATGTCAACAGGAAACAATCATCCACAGAAATGCAATGTTGTAAGAATTTGTTCCACAAGAATCCTAAGGCATTTACATCAACAAACACCAGTTGGTCAAAAGTCAATTCAGACGAAGACAATATGGACGGCTTCAGCTGCAGGAAGCCCGAAACGATGCCAATGGTTATACAACATCATTTCTATCATTCACAATATGGTAAAAATAGGAAAATATAGGTCCTGTTGACTAACATCTGTGTAATGTCACATGAGCAATGTCATTTTGAGCCCCACACGGCTAAAAATTCCGATCTTGGGACAGTCCTGTTCAATACTACATGTACATGGGATATAATATATATAGGGGGATTAGTGACTTCATTGTATTGGAATGCAGATCTGATGTTATTCTGAATTCAAATTGACTTTTACACAAGAAAGGATCTCAGTGTGTCAAAACAGTGTGTATTGCTGTTGAATAAGATATGATGCACAGTTTGAATAAAATGAACTTATTTTTCTTGGTGCAGAAGTAAGGGATGTATATATATATTTGAAAAATGCTGCTGTTTACAGAAACGAGTGCTCATTCACCCCCATGGGTTCACTCACCCCCATGGGTTAGTTTATAGGGATAGGGAGATCGCGTGCCCTTTCTATACTACTCATCACGCACTACTCATCGCGCATGCGCAGTCGACCCATTCTACTGTAGGGTGCAAGCCTGGCCCATGGAATCTCAGGTAGCGAAAACACCAGGTCTCTCGCCCCACCCTATTCCGCGCCACACCTATAGGGATAGGGAGATCGCATGCCCTTTCTATACTACTCATCACGCACTACTCATCGCGCATGCGCAGTCGACCCATTCTACTGTAGGGTGTAAGCCTGGCCCATGGAATCTCAGGTAGTGAAAACCCCGGGTCTCTCGCCCCACCCTACCCCGCGCCACACCTATGCGACCCGCTGTGCAGTGAGTAAAGCGGAGTAGGAGGAGGAGGAGTTGGAGGAGGAGTCAGACACGCCACGGATTATACTAGGTAGATGTCTTGGATTTTACTGTTCCTCTAAAATCTCAAAAACTTGCAGAAACATTATGTACGCCAAATTTTAATATGTTTTTTTGCATCCCAGATACTACATACATAGACCTTAGCTAATTAACGAACCTGGCTTTTATGTGGATTATCTTCCAGAACAAATTCATTCATTTTATAGGAGACTAAAGCATTCCCGCCCATGGATGACACATTGGCTCTGACAATACACAACACCTCAGCTACAAAGGCCTGCAGAAAACCATTCAAGCCTCCAACCTGTTAAGAACAAAAAGTGATAGGCTATTATTTCTTCAGCCCTTTAAAATCATGTACAGTGACAGAAAATGCTCACCACAGAGAAAACAAAACAAAAGTATGTAAGATTATAATATATAACTTTATGTATTCAATGTGCCTTGTATTACAGATGATCTAAAAATATGTCGGATAGTTGGCTGCAAAGTGCGGAAAAATCCGGAACAGCAAATCCTGTTTTCTATTTTACATCTTGTTGCCTTTAAATCCAACTCAGGTGGTAGGGCAAATAATCAGAATTATAATTTCAACGTCAATCCATTGTTTAGTCTCCATCGTACACAGCATATCCTTACCTCACGAACAGATGTGCTCTCTCGAATGAAGAAAAATTTGTAGTTTCCCAGGTATCGATCTACCTTCCCACCTGGCACATATGCTAAGGGAGTTAACTCTATCTCTCCTTTCGATGATGAAGGCTGAAAAATGTAATGCAGAAATGAAGTTATGAGTAATAGATAAGTTTTATTCAATTAGGCATAGTACTCACTAAATGGTACTGGGACTATTACTTACTGAATGGTACTGGAACTGTCACTCAACGAATGGTACTGGAACTACTACTTATCGAATGACAATGAATGGAACTAGTACTTATTGAATGGTAATAAAACCAGAACTTACTGAATGGTACTGGAACTTTGGTGGTGTACATGTGATCTGTGGCTTAATGGCTGTAATATACATCAGAATATTTACTATCATAACAAAATGGATATAAGGAGGCTATGTAGCTCAATCAGAAATGATAATATGAAACTTCATTAAACTACTTCTGGTCAAGGTGGACAGAAATGTCCACTGTTTCGAAGTCTTGAAATCTTTTAACAGCTTTGCTTCTTTGGTAGAAGGATTCTGCTAGAACTAATAAGTTAGAATCTTGCATCCATGTTTTGATGAGCTGCCATGGTTCACATATATCATTGGATGATATACATGTAGTTATAACAAATTTAATGTATTGACATTTGTCACCCTCAGAATGTAAAGCTATATACATGTGTTAGTCTATCTATACATCTATCTGTAGCATTTGATCTGGACTATGCCTGAATATCTATATAGTATGGGAAAGACAGCTTAGCAGAAGACTAAATTATTGGAAAGCAGTGAACTCACTTGTGGTGTCTGCCAGTTCTTCCATGTCGAACATCATATCCTCTCCCTCTCCTTCCATACCACCGACTGAAATAGACAGTATTCAATGTCAACATATAATGAATCTCTCCCTCCCTGCTTTCAATGATGTAAGATTTTGTATGGGGCGAGGCTTAGTTTGGGAGATACAGGGTGGGGGCTCATTTCCCAGGGGGTGGAGACTACAACCCAGGGGTAATGGATATGTTGCATAAGTATATTTAGCAAGCCTAGAAAACTTTTTTAGGGTTGATGCGGTGGCAAAAAAGTGAGGCTGTGCCTGTGAAGGCAGAAAAATATTCTAATCCGCAGCCTTAATATTCTTGTGATGAGGTGTCCATGTTGCTATAAGTTGGGTTGATGCAGTGGCAAAAAAGTGAGGCAGTGCCTGACTGTGAAGTTGGAAGTTTATTTTAATCAGCTTTAGTATTCTTTTGACAATGATTATGGAAATAGAATGAGAGAAAAACATTGCTGAATACGGGGAAATTATTACACAAATGATGTGACCACCACAGGATTTGAGAAGCTTACCATGAGAAGGCCCATAATATATAAGGATGAAATCAAACCATGATATAGATGGACATAAAAGTGGAGGGACAGTCGAGAGCCTGATCAAAGAAACATACAAAAGGCACATCTATGGATTACATGCTATAGTGCACAGAAGTTTCATTGTACCTATTGCTATGGCTGCTGTCTCCAGGAGAAGATATGACACACCTATCTTGAGGTACCTATTGGTATGGCTACTGTCTCCAGGAGAACGTATGACTGACCTATCTTGAGGTACCTATTGATATGGCTACTGTCTCCAGGAGAACGTATGACTGACCTATCTTGAGGTACCTATTGATATGGCTACTGTCTCCAGGAGAAGCTATGACTGACCGGTCTTGAGGTACCTATTGGTATGGCTACTGTCTCCAGGAGAAGCTATGACTGACCTATCTTGAGGTACCTATTGGTATGGCTACTGTCTCCAGGAGAAGCTATGACTGACCTATCTTGAGGTACATATTGGTATGGCTACTGTCTCCAGGAGAAGCTATGACTGACCTATCTTGAGGTACATATTGGTATGGCTACTGTCTCCAGGAGAAGCTATGACTGACCTATCTTGAGGTACATATTGGTATGGCTACTGTCTCCAGGAGAAGCTATGACTGACCCATCTTGAGGTACCTATTGATATGGCTACTGTCTCCAGGAGAAGCTATGACTGACCTATCTTGAGGTACCTATTGGTATGGCTACTGTCTCCAGGAGAAGCTATGACTGACCTATCTTGAGGTACCTATTGGTATGGCTACTGTCTCCAGGAGAACATATGACACACTTATCATGAGGTACATATTGGAATGGCTGCTGTCGCCAGGAGAAGATCGCCCATTTTGAGATACCTATTCATATGGCTACTGTCTCCAGGACATGATCACCCATCTTGAGGTACCTATTGGTATGGCTACCGTCTCCAGAAGAAGATATGACCGACCTATCTTGAGGTACCTATTGGTCATGTTGGTATGGCTACTGTCTCCAGGAGAAGCTATGACTGACCGGTCTTGAGGTACCTATTGGTATGGCTACTGTCTCCAGGAGAAGCTATGACTGATCTATCTTGAGGTACCTATTGGTATGGCTACTGTCTCCAGGAGAAGCTATGACTGACCTATCTTGAGGTACCTATTGGTATGGCTACTGTCTCCAGGACATGATCACCCATCTTGAGGTACCTATTGATACGGCTACTGTCTCCAGGAGAAGCTATGACTGACCTATCTTGAGGTACATGTTGGTATGGCTACTGTCTCCAGGAGACGTTATGACTGACCTATCTTGAGGTACATATTGGTATGGCTACTGTCTCCAGGAGAAGCTATGACTGACCTATCTTGAGGTACATATTGGTATGGCTACTGTCTCCAGGAGAAGCTATGACTGACCTATCTTGAGGTACATATTGGTATGGCTACTGTCTCCAGGAGAAGCTATGACTGACCCATCTTGAGGTACCTATTGATATGGCTACTGTCTCCAGGAGAAGCTATGACTGACCTATCTTGAGGTACCTATTGGTATGGCTACTGTCTCCAGGAGAAGCTATGACTGACCTATCTTGAGGTACCTATTGGTATGGCTACTGTCTCCAGGAGAACGTATGACACACTTATCATGAGGTACATATTGGAATGGCTGCTGTCGCCAGGAGAAGATCGCCCATTTTGAGATACCTATTCATATGGCTACTGTCTCCAGGACATGATCACCCATCTTGAGGTACCTATTGGTATGGCTACCGTCTCCAGAAGAAGATATGACCGACCTATCTTGAGGTACCTATTGGTCATGTTGGTATGGCTACTGTCTCCAGGAGAAGCTATGACTGACCGGTCTTGAGGTACCTATTGGTATGGCTACTGTCTCCAGGAGAAGCTATGACTGACCTATCTTGAGGTACCTATTGGTATGGCTACTGTCTCCAGGAGAAGCTATGACTGACCTATCTTGAGGTACCTATTGGTATGGCTACTGTCTCCAGGAGAACATATGACACACTTATCATGAGGTACATATTGGAATGGCTGCTGTCGCCAGGAGAAGATCGCCCATTTTGAGATACCTATTCATATGGCTACTGTCTCCAGGACATGATCACCCATCTTGGGGTTCCTATTGATATGGCTACTGTCTCCAGGAGAAGATATGACTGACCTATCTTGAGGTACCTATTGGTATGGCTACTGTCTCCAGGAGAAGCTATGACTGACCTATCTTGAGGTACCTATTGGTCATGTTGGTATGGCTACTGTCTCCAGGAGAAGCTATGACTGACCGGTCTTGAGGTACCTATTGGTATGGCTACTGTCTCCAGGAGAAGCTATGACTGACCTATCTTGAGGTACCTATTGGTCATGTTGGTATGGCTACTGTCTCCAGGAGAAGCTATGACTGACCGGTCTTGAGGTACCTATTGGTATGGCTACTGTCTCCAGGAGAAGCTATGACTGACCTATCTTGAGGTACCTATTGATATGGCTACTGTCTCCAGGAGAAGATATGACTGATCTATCTTGAGGTACCTATTGATATGGCTACTGTCTCCAGGAGAAGATATGACTGATCTATGTTGAGGTACCTATTGGTATGGCTACTGTCTCCAGGACATGATCACCCATCTTGAGGTACCTATTGGTATGGCTACTGTCTCCAGGAGAAGATATGACCGACCTATCTTGAGGTACCTATTGGTCATGTTGCTATGGCTACTGTCTCCAGGAGAAGCTATGACTGACCGGTCTTGAGGTACCTATTGGTATGGCTACTGTCTCCAGGAGAAGCTATGACTGACCTATCTTGAGGTACCTATTGGTATGGCTACTGTCTCCAGGGGAAGCTATGACTGACCTATCTTGAGGTACCTATTGGTATGGCTACTGTCTCCAGGAGAACATATGACACACTTATCATGAGGTACATATTGGAATGGCTGCTGTCACCAGGAGAAGATCGCCCATTTTGAGATACCTATTCATATGGCTACTGTCCAGGACATGATCACCCATCTTGGGGTTCCTATTGATATGGCTACTGTCTCCAGGAGAAGATATGACTGACCTATCTTGAGGTACATCTTGATACGGCTACTGTTTCCAGGAGAAGATATGACTGATCTATCTTGAGGTACCTATTGATATGGCTACTGTCGCCAGGAAAATATGACAGACCGATCATGAGGTGCATATTGGAATGGCTTCTCTCTCCAGGCGAAGATATGATTCTATCTTGAGGTACCTATTGGTTTGGCTACTGTCTCCAGGAGAAGACAGGATTGGCCTATCTTGAGGTAAGTATTGGAATGGCTACTTTCTCCAGGAGAAGATATGATTGACCTATCTTGGGGTACATATTGGAATAGCTACTGTCGCCAGGAGAAGATCACCCATTTTGAGGTACCTATTAATATGGCTACTGTTACCAGGAAAATATGACAGACCGATCATGAGGTGCATATTGGAATGGCTTCTCTCTCCAGGCGAAGATATGATTCTATCTTGAGGTACCTATTGGTTTGGCTACTGTCTCCAGGA
>JAVTVY010013936.1:0-51929 GCA_036873755.1 Hanleya hanleyi
TCCATGTGGGGTCCCAGAAAGATGATGTTTTGTCATATTTCTTCAAAATTTCTGCTTTTTTGCGATGAAAAGTGGGCAAAGACTATTTTATTTCACATCACATAAATATTTACTAATTTATCAAGCTGTTTTTGCGGAGAAATTACATAAATAAAAAATTCGGAAAAATCTGACCGAAAAAATCGATCAAAAAATGTCGTTTTTGAAAATGACGTCACTGTGACGTCATCAAAGCGGTCATCTTGGATTTGTTTACATTTTCTGTTGGAGTTTGACTCAAGGGTATAGTGTGGTAAGTTTTAGCTCTCTAGCTCAAGGGTAAGACAAATAAATTGGGGGTCCATTTCGGTTCCCCACCCCAGGCCACGACAGGTCCCAAAAAGCCCAAGTCAGATAGGATTGAGGGGGTGACACCGCATTTCGATGAATTAGTGTCAATTTCATGGACTATCTAGAAACTCAGAGCTTCAGGGCTAATTCACCAGGGCGTTGAAGCGTTAAGGTTGACGTTGGCAGGCATACAAGGTGACGCCTCACACGACGCATTCGGACCAGGGTTGTCCATCTCTACCCCAAACGCTTTCATACACACCCCAAAATGCCCGCTTTCACTAATACTTCTACTGATGACGTCACCAATGATGTCCCAGATGACGTGGACACGCCTCAAGTCGGGGTCTACACCCCGAGAGCTACAAAATGACACCCCACACGACGCATTCGGACCAAGGATGGTCCCTCTCTACCCAAAACACACCTCCACGTACCCCCAAAATGACCACTTTACTAACTACACCCAAATGCGCATGCGCAGATTGACGCGACTTGCAATAAAAAGCACGCCATTCTGACTCCACCTCACAAAAGCTTCACTTTGACACATCCCACGACTCATTTGGACCAATAGTGGTCCATTTCTACCCCAAACACACCGCCACGCACCCCAAGAATGTCTGTTTTCTATACTACGACCAGATTGTACATGCGCAGAATAAAGAAAACGGACGATACATTAGTCCAGTCGGATGCTCCTCTACGAGGGCTTCAAAATAAGACCTCATACGACACCATCGGACCATTAGGGGCTCACCTAGACCCCAAAACGTCCATCCAACACTATTTACCCACTACACAAACGCGCAGTGACGTTTTTAAACAAATTTCACCGCTTAGCTTCGGGACCCCGCCCATCGTGTTATACTTGACGAGACGGGAAAAACAAGATCACACAACCCATATCGCAATGTCCAGGAGTAAATTTCCCAGTATGGACCTATCCACTGAGCTAGTATGGGCCAATATACAGACCTACCCGTTACCTGGACTTTTCAAAAAAAAATTACCGCTCATTTTCGAGACCCCTCCCATCGTGTTCTACGTGGTGGGACGTGAAAAACAAGATCCCACAACCCATATCGCAATGAACATATGCGAATTGCCCAGTATGGACCTATATACTGAGCGAGTGGGCCTATGGGCCTATCCAGACCTCCGTGAACCTTTAGAAAAATTTCACCGCTTAGCTTCGGGACCCCGCCCATCGTGTTCTACGTGGTGAGACGTGAAAAACAAGATCCCACAACCCATATCGCAATGTCCAGGAGTAAATTTTCTAGTATAGACCTATCCACTGAGCCAAATATGGGCCAAAATATAGACCTACTCGGTACCGGGATTTTTCGAAAAATTTCACCGCTTAGCTCCGGGACCATTTCCATCGTGTTTTACGTGGTGAGACAAAGAAAACAAGACCCCACAACCCACAGTAAAATCCACAAACAATGACCACCCCCATACTCCATACAGTCATTTTGCTCTATAGATGCAAATGTTCGAATCGTTCTCCTATTGTTGAGGTAAAGTCCGTGTTCCGCATTTTATATTTTCGGAGACAAGTCCTCTTTTTACATACACCCACCCATGACTTGATAGGCAGGCCCGATAAACCGGAGATTGATTAGCCCTTTTGGACCTTGTTGATACGAGTTTTCCCCTATTTTAGGGATGAAGTCCGTGTTCCGCTTCTCATATTCTTGGGGCAAATCATCAATTCGCAGGCACCCACCCATGACTTGATCGCCCTGGACGAGCGCTCCACTTTGACACCTCACTCGACCCAATCGGTTGACTAGGAGCTCCTCTCGCCCCCAAAATGTCCCGAAGATTGGCGAATATTGCCGGAGAATTTCCCCTTCTACCACGTATTTGGGACTACATTCTGTCCGCCGATGCTTTTTCCCCGCGACCGCATCACCGCGGAGGAATATATGCCCCAAAGGTCACGTGACCGGAAGTTCCGGAACTATAGTGACCTTGACCTCTTGATCACGTGATCTCCACGTGACCTCCCCAAAAATGACGAAAGGTCAAGTTGACTTTATCCGTCCTTTACATACTACTTATGTCTTCACGTTGTGCACGTTTAGGCGCAGCCTCTATACACAATTAGGCGCATTTCCACAGCTAGACGCAAATTTTCTACACGATTAGGCGCAACGCATAATTAGGCGCAAAATGATTTCCACGATTAGGCGCAGTTCCACAATTAGGAGCATATTTCTCACACGAATAGGCGCATTTCCACAATTAGGAGCAAATCTCCTACACGATTAGGCGCAGTTCCACAATTAGGAGCAATTTTTCTACACGATTAGGCGCAACGCAAAATTAGGCGCAAGATCGTTCAAATGAATAGGAGCAGTTATATGATTAGACGCAGCCTCCTTACACGATTAGGCGTATTTACACAAATAGGCGCAAATTCCGTACACGATTAGGCGCAGTTCCACAATTAAGCGCAAATTTCGTACACGATTAGGCGCAGTTCCACCATTAACCGCAAATTTCCTACACGATTAGGCGCAACACGTTATTAGGCGCAATTTTGTTACACGATTTGGCGCTGACACGATTAGGCGCAAATACACGATTAGGCCCCCCACAACCCCTGACACTTTACAGCCTACACCAGCGTCATTTAAAATTTTAGACAGATCATCCATGTACACATTGAAAAGGAAGGGGGACATAACTCCACCCTGTCTTACACCATTAGAAGCTGGAAAAGCCTCTGACAGGGCATTTCCCCACTGGACCATAAACAATTGTTTGCCAAACCAATTTTGCAATAAGCGCACAATCATTACAGGAACGCCACGATCCAAGAGTTTTCTAAATAACGTCCAGTGGTTAACCCTATCAAAGGCCTTTTTAGCATCAAGAAAACAAACAAAAATTGGGCTTCCCTGTGTGGTGTAAAATTCAATAACCTGCTTGAACACATACAATGCTAGATCGGTGGAGTGACCTTTACGAAAACCAAACTGATTATCACATATGTGTACAGTATCACATCTGTTCAACAGAACCGACTCGAGAACCTTCGATATCATTGTAGCAAGTGCTATTGGTCGATAGTTATCCTTGCTGGAGAGGTTACCTGCCTTACTTTTAACTAGAGGTACAAGGACAACAGTTGTAAGTGCCTGAGGAACATGACCATGTGTAAGCATGGCATTTATCAGCAGACTAAGGAGCTCTGACACCTGGTTATCCCCCTGGATTATGAAAGAGCTAGCTCTGTTCATGAGACTCACCCTCGACGGATAAAGCCGGCGAATTTACTATTCAATTAATCATTAACACTAACTCGTGTGTTTTTTCCTTCTGCTCGATGCGTGTGGTTTTGATAATGAAGTATTGGCAGCCTTGGTCTACCGTTGGCGAAGTGCAAAACGGGCAATAAACTGAAAGCTGTACATACGTATAAGCTTTGCTGAAGGCTATACTACATTCGAGATATTTCATTTCCGGAAAATATATCAGTTTAATTTTTTTTCTAGTCAGTATTTTACCATGGCCACGTTTTAATAAGTGATATTAGTTTCATTTTTCTAGTCAGTATTTCATCATGGCCACGAGATATAGTCCATGATACACAGTTTGATATTCTACACATTATTATTGTTATATTTTCAGCAAAAGATTAACGTTCACAGTCATGAAATGACATATGGATCGGAAAGTGATATGATGATGTTTAGTTTTAATCATTTTAACATGGTTACAGTGGCGTCGGAAGCGGAGGGGCCAGGGCCCCCACCCCCCGCCACTTTTGATTTAGGGGGGCCCGAATATCTTTTGGTCACCCACTTTTCAGCATCCCTAACTGACCATGTCCCCACATAAAAATTACAGATAGAGTGCCAGGACGTGTAGTGGTGTGTTATACGCCCGTTTTGTTTGTGTCAAACCAGGAAGTCAAATGGAGTCCGGCATATTCTTCAATATCGATGCGGGTTTATGCGAAACAAATGTGAAAATAGAACCATAAATCTATATACATTGTGTTCAGATTTGTTTCCGGGAAAACGGGTAAAACGCATCTCCGTAACCGGAGATCCCGGAGCTTCCGGGGCCTAGGCGGCCCCTGGACCCTCGCCTGTCATGCGGTGAGGATCGCTCAGTTTAGCTTTGTGTAAATGAATCGCTATCATATTGGTTCTAATGTTCCATGATGTAATTTTTATCGCTTTTTTATGTGGGTTTTTTTTATGTGATAAATATAACTAAAAAGTCAAATGGATTCAGGCATGAAGTATGATTTTTTCAATTTCGACGAGTGCTTATAAATGCGAAACATACGTGAAAATATAGAACCATAAATCTGCATACATTACGTTCGAATTTATTTCTGGGAAAACGCTTAGGACGCGTCTCTGGAGATCTGGAACTTCGGAGCTTCCGGGGCCTAAACGGCTCGTGGACCCTCGCCTGTTCGGCTGTGAGGATTTCTTTGTTTTATCTTTGTGTGAATGAATCGTATCTGTAGGCATATTGGTTTCCCTCCCAAGAACTATAAGTCATCGTTTTGTATGTTTTAAATATAACTAGAACGTCAAATGGATGAAGGCATGAGATGCGATGTTTTCAATATCGATGTATGCTTATAATTACCAAAAAAAAATCGTGAAAATAGAATCATAAAGGTGCATGCAGTATGATCAGTTTTATTTCCGGAAAAACGTTCAGAACGCATCTCCGGCAATCTAGGACCCCGGAGCTTCCGGGGCCTAAGGGGCCCCTGGACCCCCGCCTGTTGGGCTGTGATAGTGGTCCCCCCACTTTCAATTACGTTCCAACGCCACTGGGTTAGCCTACGAGGTATATCGGCCCAAAGCATTATTATTGTGTTTTCAAGATGACAAGAGAAAAAATCTAATACTGATATTTGACAAATGACGTGTTAGTTTAATTGTTGGAAATCGCTCAGAATGCATCTCAGGCCATCTAAGGTCCCAGAGCTGTATAATATAACCATAAATCTGCATACATTATGTTCAGATTTAATTCCGGGAAAACGCTTAGAACGCATCTCCGGCGATCTAGGACCCCGGAGCTTCCGGGGACTAGGCGGCCCCTGGACCCTCGCCTAAAGTGCTATGATAATCGACCCCCCTTTGAAAAATCCTAGCGACGCCCATGTGAAGGAATGACCATTTTTCGTAACCCTACTCACATTGTATGTGATGTAAAATGGATATTTCGCATTTCTTCTTATCAGTGACATCACATATTAAATATGTATGGTTAACCGGCATAGCAGAGGAAGTGTGTGCAGCCGAGACTGACGATGGGGACAGTCATCCTCTATGGAAGGCCAAATGCCTAAATAATCAGAAACTCGCAGTTATCGAACCGAAAACCTAAGAGTATCAAAAGAGAAAACCATGATTTTCAAATTGAAAATTTGAGTTAACGTTGGAAAACATACGGTTATCTAGCAGACACTCCGACATTCTCTTCAAATACCTCGAGTTTCTGTTTATCAACACAGAAAATCACAATTGCCCCCAAATAACTTAAATTATCGAACAGAGAAGTAGTATATAAAGGCTAAATTCTGTCGCATTGAAGGTGAGGGTTATGACGTCAAGTGGCGTGACATGACGATGACGTCACGGATGACGTCATTCCGGTGACATCCTTTCCAGGTCAAAGGTAACTTCCTGGTCAAATACCATTTCCGGGTTAAAGGTCACTTCCAGTCACGTGACGGCGCAGCAAGAGCTAACTGCCCCTAAATAAGATCGTACGCTTCAGTTACTTCAATGTTAGACCCAATGGGCAACCTACACATTTGCGGTATGGGTTCTGACACCCTGTTTTCTCCGTCTCGTGCTGTAGAATACGATGGAAGGGGTCTCGAGATCATGCGTTGACTTTCGCCGAAAAGTTTATCGTGCGCATGCGCAGTCCATAGTCAGGCCTGAGGTGGACGTTTTGGGATCGAGGTGGACCTATAGTGGTCCGATTGGGTTGTGTGAGGTATCAAAGTGATGCAGCATCCAACTGGATGGGCACGTCGTGGAAGTAAGACTGTGGTGCACATGAGCAGAAACGGAATTTTGGAAAAAAGGGCATTGGAATGGACATTTTGGGATCGAGGTGGACCATCCTTGGTCCTTGGGTCATATTGGGTATCATACCTAAATATAGAGAGCCAAGAAGAATAAATCTAAAGGCCGACCAGAAGATAGTTCTGTCTGCATTGGAACAGTACGTTATTGATTGGTCTAAGCAAGAAAAGTTTGAACCTACAGTACTTGCTGTTTGACTGGAACTCACCAAGAGCAATGTCGTTGAAACAATGCGCCGTATTGAAAGAAGTACCCTTCCCCAAGCAAAACAAGTACTTAGAAACCTCAATTCGCAGGGAGTTCTAGCAAATCTCCAGAGTAAATCTTCATAGTCCCAGCAGACAAAGCCCCAATTAATATAATATTTAACGGTAAATATTACTATTACCAGATGCTGGTTAAAGAATTGAGTGTGAACATATCATCATCAAATACTTCTACTTAATCCCAAACGGCAATTCCTCTGGAAGATTTATTTAACAATCACATTTCTCAGGGAAAGAGGTATTTGTCTTCCAACCAATCATAGCGACGTATCAAAAGTATACTGAACTCCCAGAATGCTTAAATCACCATACAAAGCTAGATTCATAGCTGGTTCTAGAAGCTGCATCACCAAGCTTTTGGAAGCATTTTGGGAAAGGTATTGCGCCACTATTTCTAAAAACTTGATGCTAAAGGTCACATACCGTACAGGCATGTATCCACATGGGATTTCTCGACTCTCTATACAACAATTCCTCATCAGGAACTTATTGACCGTCGAAGTTCACTAATAGTATCTGTGTTCAAGGAAGATCGTAGATAAAGCATTCTTTAGCTCTCCCTTACTGTCCAGAAGTGTCACACTTCATGTGAAGTGTGCCTAGAAGTGCCTCTGAAGAGTACACTTGAAAGGCACTTCAACGACAGAGAAAAATATTGGCACACTTCAAAGGTACTTCATTAGAAAAAGGCAGTAGTCAAGGGACTCCTCAAAGACACTTCATGGACTTTGTCAATTTCATAACAAAAAATGAGGGACTTCAGAGACACTTCTGAGACTTTGTTTTTGTTCTGCGTAATCTAAGGTACTCTTCAAAGACACTTCTTGGACTTTGTCAGTTATATAGCATAACTTGGGGGACTTCCCCTTGCAAAAAATATCTTCTAGCATCCTATAAGATTTTGAAAAATCCTAAAGATTCTAAAAAATCATACGAGCTTCTAAAATATAAGAGTGAAAAATCCTATAAGATTCTGAAAAAATCCTATTAGATTCTGAAAAATCCTATAAGATTCAATCCAATAGGATTTCTAGATTATTGGAATTTTCCCACAAACTGTTACAGTAACATAACATTATAAATTAGAACTACATGTTTACAAGTTTCAGTTATATTAATTTGCTCTGGAAATATCCCAGCTTAAAGTTGGCTGATTTGATTTCACTCAGTGACATCAAATCTCATTTCAATGAAACCACCAAACATCAGATTTGTACTTCACATTTCAAAATAGCTACAACTGTGTAAAATGTATGTGGTTACTGACATATTACTCAGAACTGTGAACATATTTTTTGATATTTTAAAGTGATCAGTACTATGGGTTTCTATTTAAATAGAATAAAGACATTAATAAGACCAGTCTCTCACATATTAGATAAGAAATCTTGTTGAATTCAGATTTTATAGTCATTCCAAATCCATGATTTTATAGTAAAATTGGACAAAATGGGAAAATATTTTTAGAAGAATCAGTTCTAACATAATGTCAGCAACAAAAAAATACCCATTAAAGAATACTTTATATTATCCTCTTCATCATTATCACTAAGTATAATATATATAATTTCTGTTTCTAATAGTCTTTATCTTCTGAACTGTCTTTGCCAAAATGGGTGGAGTTATCTGCCCTTGAAAATTTAATTGAACACTGGGGGCGCCACCAGACGATAACAATCAAAATGGCTGACCTCTCCAACTGCAGAAATCAGATGGATTTGTTCCTGTTAAGCTAGAACTATGGAGGTTTGAAGAACTGTATTGCAGATGGTGATGATAGCAGCTAGTGATATGGTAAGTAACTTATAAATATAACTAAAAAATTTCTGTTTTTCATAACTTAATAAGCAAAGAACTGAGCTGAACAGTGATGTAGACCTGGGAGTGTCAGCTATTTATTTTATCAACAAGTTTCCCTTGACATATTAAAAAATTGATATTGGCCTCAATAAATATTTTGCTATATGGACTGCAGGTTATTATAATGTACTCCACCTTATAATTGCAGTCAAATTTAATGGGTCATGTAACATGGCGAAATATCCATATCTCTGTCCCAATATCACTTTCAGATCTACCAAGGTTGATCAGGGCAGTGTGGATTAATTGCCATTGTTATGATTGTGGGAATTGTCAGCTTGGAAACCCCAGGCTTGGGGACCTCATATGAAGATTGGCATGCACCCCTGGAGGAAATCCCCTGAGGGTGAGATATTTTTATCACAAAACTGTTCACTTCATGTCAAAACAGGTGGATTTAACTGGTTGGGGGGATGGTAGCTCTAAATAAATTATCTCGTTGTTTTGATTTTTTATTGATTCATAAATTGTATTGATTTTTTCTTTGCAGAATGTAGAATATTCCCATACCAGATTTTTGACAAAATGGTAAAGAAATAAGTTTTAGAATATATTGATAATAAAATGTTAGCATTACCTGTTTAGCTGTAATCAGAAAAAGTATAATCAATTATTAATTTTCATCATTATAACAGGCTATATTTTCCTTGTCTATTGATTGCACTGTTCATATACCAAAGCTAAGGATCTTCACACTTCAATTCCCTGAATTGTACATTTTTACCCACATCTTGAGAAATGAGAACATTTCATTTCATACATTTATTTCATTTAAAAAATTTAAGAATACAATTTGTAGTTAATAAGCATTTATTTGTTATTTGAAGCCTTGCATGAAGATTTAGTTGAACCAGGAATTAACAGAGACAAATTATCAAAATCCACATGATTGTTTCTAATGGCTTCTTTGTCAATACTTTCATAATTCCAGAATACAGCTGCAACAAGGAACTCGGCTCACTTCAAGCAGCCACTCGACTGATGGGAAATTTAATGAGCACACCTAGGTATGGTTGATTTCTTCATAGTGTATATTGGCTAGAACATCACACAAACTGTTTATCTCCATTGTTGTATGGAGTACTAAAGAAAGGATCATAATAGACATCTTCATCAATCTTTTGTAAATCGTAGGGATGTGTTCCATTCTTTACCCTTTATGGTAGTCAACCTATTCAATCATCCCGAGTGTAAAGAAAAACTGGATTGCATGTCATATGGAACCATATATACAACTGATCAGGTTTTAATTATATGCATGTATTTATCGCCACAGGCCAAGAAGTTCACAATTCAGACTGGTGAGTTTCAGCGTTGGGTTACGTCCGAGTGGACCTCGGCAACTGAAGTAAACTATCCTTCGAAAGATCTGCTGCTTCAAGTTCAAGTTGGAAAAGAACACGGTCACCCTTGAAAAATAATACTGCAATAAATTCTCATACCAAAGACTGCATGTAAATACATACATATATAGTACTGTGCTGTATTTTGTCTCAAGGATTTGTGCTAGCGGTTTATTGTAAATATTTTATGATGTACTTTTCTGTCTCACTCTGTATATTCTCTGAATAAAACTTTCTGTGCTCAAATATATATTTGTGTATTCTTTTCTGGGAAAGTAAATATCTCGTGGCTTTACATACCTTTTCATCACACGGATTTGCTATGATACTAATAAGGTACTTCAAGAGCACTTCAGAAGTGCATATGAAAGGTATCCTTCTGTAGAAGAGTGGATGAAGTGACTTGCCATATAAGGACATTGAAGTGCCTCAAATATTCTAATTAGGTACTTCAAGAGCACTTCAGAAGTGCCTATGAAGGTTACCCTTCTGTGGAAGTGTCTATGAAGTGCCTTTGCAGTACCTAATTAAAATATTTGAGGCACACTTCTAAGTGACTTCATTGTGACTTCATTGTGACTTCATTGTGACTTCAATGCCCTTATATGGCATTGCTACAAAACAATACCCACACTGCAAGCACACTTCTGACTCTGAGCCTTGCACTTCAAGGTTGAAATATGGCCACACTTCAAAGTTACTTCAAAGTTACTTCAAAGACACTTCTGGACAGTAAGCTACTACATACAAGAGATATCATTCATAGGATGTTTCTTCGTTTATAGAGTTGCTTGATTCTCTCATTAAAAATATCTATGTGAAATTTGGCAACACAATATATCAACAGCATATCGGTATTCCAATGGGTATTAATTGTGCACCCTTGTTGGTTGACCTATATCTGTTCTCTTATGAATATGACTATATGCAGGCGCTTTCAAAAACTGACCCATTTAAAGCCCGTTCCTTCTCATTCACCAAACGCTATATAGCCGATCTTCTCGCTGTGGATAAGCGCTGTATAAATGGCACAGTGAAGGATATATATCCACCTTCACCGGATTGAAGGAAACTACAGATAACCCTACAGGCACATCATATTTAGACCTATATCTCTATAAAACGAAGCGGGCCTCTCGTCAACTTTATGACAATGATTACAATTCGACATCGTAAACTATCCCTTTCTGGACAGCAATATTCCAGTGGGTCCTGCATATGGCGTATACATATCTCGCCTAGTAGCATTTGCTAGATCCTGTGTTAAATGTGACGATTTTAATCAACGTCACAAAACATTGTTGCAGAAGCTTATAATACAGGGTTATACCATCATGCGCCTCCACTCAAAGTGTCTCAAATTTGGCGATACATATCGCACGCTGATAGCAAAATACGAGCGTGGCGTGCAAGATCTATGGCGTTACGTTTCGTAACTTGTGTCTAATTCCGCTTAACACGGGGCTAGGGGCCGTATGAACCCATGTACTTCAAGATCCTCATGGTGTCCATATGAACAGGCACAGTCAAATACTGATCAGCGATACGGACTTGATGTTTTTGGAACATCATGATGTCTTTTTGAATTTGGTGCTAATACTGTTATATGGAATATGTAATAGGTCTCTGGATTATCGACGCGGATATTCTCTAATGGACGACGGTTGAATAATGAATGACGGACAAGATGCTTGTAATTCCATATTTTAGGGATAAAGTCCGTGTTTCCGTATCTTTACCAGGGAAAGTTTTACATGCTCTCACCCATGACCTGATCGGCCGCGAGGGGTGCTTTACATGGATACCACACACGACCCACTACACCCATTATTGGACCACCTCGACCATAAAACGTCCACCCAAGTGCCCTTTTCCCACAATTCCCTGCTGGTGCATGCGCACTATAGCCCTACTTTCACTCCACACCAGTCCAGTCGGACGCCTCCCCCCCCCCCACGATTGCTGCAAACTGATACCCCATACGATCCATTTAGACCAAGGATGATCCACCTCGTCCCCAAAACGCTCGTTCCAATGCCCTTTCCCCACAATTCCCTGTCTATGCATGCGTGCCATAGTCTTACTTCCACGACATACCCATCCAGTTGGATGCTCCCCAACGAGTGCTTCACTTCACCTTGGGCCCACCTCGACCCAAAATATCCAACTCAGGTCTGCCTATGGAATACGCATGCGCACGATAACTTTTCAGCGAAAGTGGACACATGGGCTCGAGACCCCTCCCATCGTATTCTACGGCGGGAGAAAGAGGGAACAAGGTGGCACACTCCATACCGCAAATGGGTGGGTTGCCCATTGGGCCTAAAATTGAAGTAACTGAAGTGTACGGTCTCATTCGGGGGCAGATAACTCTTGCTGGGCCGTCACGTGACCGGAGTTGAACTTTGACACGGAAATAACCTTTCACCCGGAAGTGGCCTTTGACCCGGAAGTGACATCATCCGTGGTGTTATCGCCACATCACGCCACGTGACGTCTTCACCCTCACCCTCAATGCGACAGAATTTAGCCTTTATATACTACTCAGAGAACCTAGGCTTTCGAATCAACAACTTGAGTTAACGGTCGAAACCTAGGTTATCTAGCAGTCATCTCCGAGATTCTCTTCCAACAGATTTTCTCTTTCAATTTAGACACTCTTCCTGAAATACGGTGACAGTTACAACCAGGAAGAATGCACTGAACAATATCACACCTTCGTATGCAACGAATGTTTATCTGGTTTCAAGTCGCATAAAAGGTCAAAATCATAAATGAAACGTGCGAAAAATTTCTATTCACAATATGAACTAAATGATCAATAATACTGCCCATTGCTATACATCATCAATATCTACTGAAGCTCGGATGGAAGCAAACAGATTCCATTCCTCTTCGGCCATGTTTCTGGGTGCGATCATGTATAATTATAATATGATCTGTTTACAGTTTCGATGTCTGCCGGTTCATATTAAGTTCGAGGCTATAAGCATTATATTGTTAATATAGACCTACTTTCTTACGTTCTTAAATTGGGGAGATTAATAACAACATGACTAGATTAAAGGATCGTCTAACGAGCTCATCTAACGGACTGACGCTCTTCAAATTAATGCGCTCAATGGGAGGCTTAACACGCTCTGAGTCGCGTTCGAAAACCCTAACGCGCGTCTAACGAACTGCTAACCTTTTAATTAATAAATATTCTGCGTAACGCGCTCGGACAACGGGCAGATGGAGTAGCCGCCAGACACGACAGCGGGTGTCATTAAAGAGCTCTTTGTTCAACCTAACGCTTTTAGGAGAAATTCACACAGAGATTACACTAACGTACACTTTCTCCGACCTAACCAGGGACGGTACCGGTACAATGAATTTTGATTACATCGAAACTAAAACTTAATGTCGACGAACTAGAATTACTGGTAGTGTTCGAAATATGAAGATAGTCCTCATGATGTCGGGCTTGTCCATATTCGCTCTGCAAGCGCGTTATGTTGGGCAATGTGCACGTTAGTGTAATCTTTATGTCTATTTTCCATAGAAAATATGTCGTACCTGAGTTGCAAATAAGGAAAACATATCGTTTCAATTTTATTAGTTTCTATTTCCTTATACACCGGACGTGTGTACTCGACACGAGAACAATCACTTTATATCAATTGAGTTTTGCTATCACCATATGTTTCGGTTGATTAATGAACGGAGTTGATCCTAGCTAAAATATGACCATGACAAATACTCGGCCTAATCTAACATTACAAGCGTCTGGTTCGTCATTCATAATTCAGCTGTCGTCCATTAAGGAATATCCGCGTCCATAACCCAAAGAGCTATTGCATTAGCACCAAATTAAAAAACAAAACAAACAAGCATAGTATACATAAACATAGGCTAGTTTTGAAGTGCATGGGTTCATACGGCCCCTAACCCCGGGGTTATGCGGAACTAGACACGTTTAAATTGTAATCATATCTTTTGTCGTAAAGTCGACGAGAGACCCGCTTCATTTTTATAGAGATATAGGTCTAAATGTGATGTACCGGTAGGGCTATCTGTAGTTTCCTTCAAATCCAGTATAGGTGGATATATATCCTTCGCTGCCTGATTTATATAGCGATTATCCACATCGAGAAGATCGGCTATATAGCGTTTGGTGAATGAGAAGATATGGGCTTTGAATTGATCGGTTTTGGAAAGCGCCTGCATACAGTCATATTCTTAAGAGAACTGCACAAGAGAATTGGAATACCTATGTGCTGTTGATATATTGTGTTGCCAAATTTCACATAGATATTTTTAATGAGAAATTCAAGCCACTCTATAAACAAAGAAACAGCCCATGAATGATATCTCTTGTACGTTGAAAATTTTGAAATGATAATGGCTATGCAAGGAAACTAAGCATAACTAAGGAATTATCACCAGTGTCTTGCCTGCAAAAACTCGAATGATTCAGGATCGATATCCAGGAAAATTTAATTGTAATTAGTCGGACTGTTCGAAGAGGTAGAACTTGAGGTTATTCTGGATATCCCACAGTGTGCAATGGAAGTTCAGAAAGATTCAGATTTATCCAGAATTTACCAGTTGGATTTGATTGCTCTGAATATCCACAATTAGACAAAACTGATTACGCCATATCCACGGTAAAATGTTCGCTAGACACGGTACTGTGTTTTGTAGGAATGAACCCTTTTCGTTTTATAATATGAATCCGTTGTTTCCGGGTCGGCGGGGAAGGCACAGAAGCTTATTCCAGATCTCTTCTTCCCAGTATTTGTACAGCCGAAGGCCATTGTGATGCAGACAATACATAACATCAGGCTGACTGCACTTCGTCAAGCTGACTGGTGTCGGATATGACGTAACAGCCGGAAATTGCCGACTGTTGACGGAAAATATGCATAATTTCTCCGAATGGAAATGATACTCTTAATAGTCGAATTTTAAATATTTCAATATTTTTGACATTTTTTTTTAATTGATAAAAATGTTTTTCATGGTCAAATAATGTAGGTTACAACAAAAACATGGAACTGTTCACAAATTCTTTAAGAGCCGTGCAATAACAATGCGTAAAGTTGAAGGCGTGATGACCAGATCTTGGCGTGCATGGACGTTTAGACGAAAAACTTCCAAAGCCTGGAGACGGTATCTTTCAGATATTCCGCCACAGGATTTCCATCCTCGCTAAAACCAGAGGTATCTCTATAATCAGAATGGATAGTTTTCATCCACTCTGCTATAATAAATATAGCCCCTGGTACGCTTGGGCAATGTATCGTGTTTAACGTAAAGCAACATCCTGGATATATTGACCAATCAGATCACTTATGCATCCGTCAGTGTATCCGACCTCATTTTCCCACGGAAGGACTTGAATTGGGTGAAATAACGCACAGATTTCTATAAAATTTCACTGATCTATCCGTTAATATTTTATTGTTATGCATGCTAGGATTAAATAGTTTGCGAATAGTTTGGCACAGAAAGTAAAACCCTAACGTATTTTACCATCAGCGCAGTTTTTCTAGGTCACGTAACTGGAATGTGGGCGGAACGCGGTCTGCTGTGCAAGTTGGTCAAGGGTTCGCCTTTGGCTCACAAATAGAAACCTTGACGTTGTGAAGATGCAAGATATCATGCCTAGTCTGTAGTGTCTGCAATGACGCAATTCGGTTGAAAACTTCTTGCATTTTTAACAGTTCATCTCAATTTCTTACACTTACAGACATGACGGGGACACCGCGATTTGAGTTACTTCTGTTCCTTTTATTAATTGTGAACAGTTATGTTCATATACCCAGCATCAATCGAATACGAAAGTACTGATCATGTTGATGGAGAATTTGAAGTTAACCTATATTATGCAAAAGACTTTCATTATGTAACACGTTGTACGTGTTTTTTTTTATAATTGTTGATTTATACCACAAGAGCCTAAAGTGTTTGTAGATGATATAATATAATTTCACAGACGAGCACATAACAATGATTGAATGAGGTATTGTAAAACTCCCGTGCATGATGGTACCGGCACGCAGACTACTATATAAATTACCTCCGATACATTTTTTTTGTGGAATTATATCTTGACCTATTTTTGTTAGGGTTTCGATGAGGTCCCGTTAACCTTACTGTTGATAACGCTGTGTTGTTGTGAAAATATATGATACCGCGGACAAAGGCATTAGCATCGCACCTACTTAGTTACCGTACCGAGATGGTACGTTCGGGAAGTTTGTCATATATTATTGTAGGGGTTACTTTTCAACTGTTGAGTGTTTATCGCTCAGATGTGTAAATAGTTGTAAGTTGTACAATGCAATACATTTACAATGCTACGTGACTTCTTGCGGTTTGTTTTGGTTACAGTTTTGAGTCTTGAGAGTACCGTTGAAAATTATTACCTGTAGTTTATTTATCAGGATAGATAATGCTTGACATTATGCAATTATGCATCATAAAAGGCTGTTGTAAAAAGTTGTATAATAAAATATCTTTATGACGTGACTTCTTATTTTTTTTATTTATTTTTTTTTTGCTACAGTTTGTGTCTTGAGAGTTCCGGTTGAAAGTTATTACCTGTAGTATATCTACCACGGCCTAATGCCTCTTATACGAATTGCTGCACATAATTTGGTCACGCGTCCGTCTGGCGCTCCTTCTCGACTCTCCTATACCCTAACACTTATAAGAAAATACCATGGTACTGGCAAAAATCACCATGGTATTAACAATGGTTAAAACCACGGTGTAGTTGGTAGGTTAGCCAGAAGAATGACACTTTTTTATAGAGGAAATAAAACCAAGAATAGCCGAAAACAAAATGTACACAAAATCGTTTCCTTATCCTCATGCTTCCGAGCTGAAATTATTCACAACATGTGTAATCGACTGGGCGATGTTTCCGGGCAGATGGTATGACAGATTTTGAAAGTAATTCCCCTAATTTGATAAAATGTTATTGTGTCACCAGGCGCAATAAACAAGGGGCGGGAGATATGCGGATAGCAAAAGACTATTTAAAAACGACCGCACTGCAATCCACAGGCCCTCAGAACAAGAGTTTGGTGGGGTGTGGGCGGTGGGAATAATGTGAAGTATCGAAATATGGGGTCTCTATACATAACCCCATGCTTTATATAAAAATACACCAAGGTGTGAAACGCACTTTGGATGAAACGAGAAATAAACGGTTTATCTCCGAACAAAATACATCAGCTACAATTGTCACTCTATATATTCCCGTCGGCAAAGTAGTAAATTTGTGCAATTTTATACCGTTGCCGGGCGATTCAGAATCCAACGTAACTGTCTATTCATCCAGGCACACCGAGATGATGGCCCGCTTCTTTCTCAGTTCTGATTGGTCAGTCAAAACTCGCCTCCGGCAAGAGAGGTCACACACTCATCAGCTGACCAATCAGAATTGAGAAAGAAGCCTTTCGAAAAGGGAACATTACAAACAGTACAGCGATGTACGGAGAGAGGCTACCGAGTGACAAACCGCAGGTTTATTGTTTCATTATCTATATTTAGGCAAAAGTGTCAACTAACCAACCCTCATACCTCACTAAAATATACAATTGCCTTTGCGGATATACCTCAGTCCTACTGTGTAGGCTAGGTTTTAGCTCTTTAAATGGTCATCTGTTTAAGTATAGCATCTCCCCAAGCTCTATCTGCCATTATTGCAATCACAACCGTAGTATATAGAAGACGGAAACCCTCAGGTTGACCTTTGACCTCGGAAATTTGCATATCACGTGACAGAGGTCAAAGGTCAATGAGTGCACTTGAGTTGACCTGTATCCTTTCATCTTGTCTTTGACCTTGGATCATGTTTAGACATGTTAGGGCTGGGGTTTTTCCATCACGTGCGGTATGACGTCACTTCCGGTCTGGGTGAATGGGGCGTGCGTAACCTGTGAACCGGATAGGACAAGTACTGACCTGTCTGTGGGGGTTTTCCCTACAATGTCGTTCACCTTCGTGTTTTTTTAGGTGAGGTGCGAAGGGTACGTCCGTGTCTTTTCGGTGAGATGGGAAGATGTCACGGAGGTCACCGAAGAGACACGGAGGTGACCGAAGATGTCACGGAAGTTACCGAAGAGACACGGAGGTTACCGAAAATGCCACGGAGGTCACCGAAGAGACACGGAGGTGACGTATGGGGTGTACTGACTTGGTTCTGGGTTTTTTCCATCATGCGGCGGTAACGTGATTAGGAGTGCATGTACGGGCTTGTATGCCGTCCATTCATTTGAGTAGGGGACTTGGGGTCCCTACGGAAGGATTTTGCAAGTCATGGGTGGGTGCATGTAAAATCAGGATTTTCCCCGAAAATATAAAAAACGGAACACGGACTTTACCCCCTAAACTAGGGGAAAACCCCTATCAAGGGCGTATATTGACTCCCATTGACCTTTGACCTCCAGTATAGAGTGCGTATATTCACTACCATTGATCTTTGACCTAAAAAATTTAATTTGCATATCGTCACCTTTGACAGCCAATCAGAAGCGAGTATTTTGACCTCGTCTGACTGTATGGAATGCATGTACTGACTTGGTTCTGGGGTTTTCCCATCACGGTTGTGCGCAGGTGTATGACGTCACTTCCGGTCTTCGTGAATCGGGCGTGACCTGGGACTATGGGATGCATGTACTGACTTGGTTCTGGGTATTTGCCATCACGGGGAGGTCACGTGATCAGTTCAAGGTCATATCCAGTATAGTGTGTGTATATTCACTACCATTGACCTTTGACCTCAAAAAATTGCATATCGTCACCTTTGACAGCCAATCAGAAGCGTGTATTTTCACCTCGTCTGACTTTTTGGAATGCATATACTGACTTGGTTCTGGGGGTTTTCCATCACGGTTGTGCGCAGGTGTATGACATCACTTCCGGTCTGCGTGAATCGGGCGTGACCTGGGTATGGGATGCATGGACTCACTTGGTTCTGGGGGTTTTCAGTATTTGTTGTAGAGAGGGACCATCCTTGGTCCGAATGCGTCGTGTGATGTGTGATCTTGTAGCAACGCCCGCCAACGCCAAGCTTAACGCGTCAACGCCCTGGTGAAATAGCTCAGAAGTTCTGATTTTCTAGATATTCCATGGAATTGTCACTAATTCTTCGAAATGCAGTGATGCCCTTCAACGCTCGTAGTTACGCCTTAACGCTCTAACATAACGCCTTGACGCCATGATATAGACCGGAGAGAGAACAACAACAACAACAAGGATGACACTTGAGAGAACAACAACAACAAGAAGTTTCTTTTTTCATATAGTTTATTTTCCCCAATGTAACATCCTACCCACGCTGGGGGAGCCGCGTTGGGTATGTTTACAACTCAAAAAGACTCTTGCCCAATCAGACGCCACTATTTGCATCTGTCATATTCGTTCCTGTCCGTTAGATGTATTCTTGTCCAATCAGAAGTCGCCATTTCAGAAAGTTCCATCTTTGCTCGGTGTGACCTAAGCGTCGTCGGGCAGGCCTGGATATTCTTCGGGCAGCATGTCCTGAAACAGTTGGTTGCGCATTCTGATCGCATTTTCCAGGGCCTCGGTGGGTGGTAGCGTGACCGGAACTGCCTTTGACCCTGCGCGCAATTTTTATCCGGTATTGTTAGCGCGCGCAGGGGTCAAAGGTCACGTGAACGGAAACGGAAGTGACCTCACAGAGGTCATATGCAAATTACTGAGGTCAACAGGTGTCCAAATGCTCTTGCAGAATACCGGATCGGATGCACCAGGTATGTGTGTGTGTGTGTGCGCCTGCGGTCGATGACGTCACTTCCGAGCAGCGCAGGGTCAAAGGTCACTTCCGATCACGTGGTCAAAGGTCACTTCCGGTCACGTGGCCGAAAGTGTACTCAGAGTTCAAAGGTTAATCGGCCTCCAAAACCCCTTTATCGCTCGTTAAGGCGATGAGACGGGCGTTAAGGCGTAAAGATACGGCGTTAAGTCATTGAGACGGGCGTTAAGGCGTAACGACGGGTGTTGACGGGCGTTGAGACGGGCGTTAAGGCGTAGCGACGGGCGTTGACGGGCGTCATTGCATTTCGATGTATTGGTGGCAATTCCATGAAAATCAGGGCTTCTGAGCTAGTTCACCAGGGCGTTGAAGCGTTGAAGCGTTGAAGCGTTGACGGGCGTTACTCTCTATAAAAGCAAGCGTATTGCCAAAACACGCACAGTCGACGTTCAACCGTCAATATGACTTATACTTGCTCTGAGTGCCAACGCACGTTCACCAGACGTTACGATATGATGCGACACGAGAAAAATATACATGGGACTGAAAACTCCGAGGAGTCCGTTGAGGCGGATGCTGATACAGAGACCGCTGAGAGTGTATCGACTGATACCGAAACAGAGATTGCTGAGAGTCTATCTATTGATACGGAGAGCTTGACCTCGGATAGTCAGCCTACGTCCGTGGAAAGTGAGGCAGAACCTACATTCTGGGATCGTATTGTGACAGCAGCTATCAATACTTACGCTGCAGCGATCGAGGACGCCGGAGAGGATAATTTAAAACAGGCGTACACCCAAATGCGCCCCCGCATCAGGAAAACAGCCATGGCGATCTATGAACAGCATATCTTACCAACGCTTGAAATAAAAGGCGACCCCACGCACAGGTCCATCATGAAGACCAAGCGTCACTTGGAAGAGGCTATGGGGCTACCACCCACCGAGGCCCTGGAAAATGCGATCAGAATGCGTAAACAACTGTTTCAGGACAAGCTGCCCGAAGAATATCCAGGCCTGCCCGACGACGCTTAGGTCACACCGAGCAAAGATGGAACTTTCTGAAATGGCGACTTCTGATTGGACAAGAATACATCTAACGGACAGGAACGAATATGACAGATGCAAATGGTGGCGTCTGATTGGACAAGAGTCTTTTTGAGTTGCAAACATACCCAACGCGGCTCCCCCAGCGTGGGTATGATGTAACATTGGGGAAAATAAACTATATGAAAAAAGAAACTTCTTGTTGTTGTTGTTCTCTCAAGTGTCATCCTTGTTGTTGTTGTTGTTCTCTCTCCGGTCTATATCATGGCATCAAGGCGTTATGTTAGAGCGTTAAGGCGTAACTACGAGCGTTGACGGGCGTCACTGCATTTCAAAGAATTAGTGACAATTCCATGGAATATCTAGAAAATCAGAACTTCTGAGCTATTTCACCAGGGCGGTGAAGCGTTAAGCTTGGCGTTGGCGGCGTTGCTACAAGATCACACATCACACGACGCATTCGGACCAAGGATGGTCCCTCTCTACAACAAATACTGAAAAACACCAGAGCCAAGTGAGTACATGCATCCCATACCCAGGTCACGCCCGATTCACGCAGACCGGAAGTGACGTCATACACCCGCGCACAACCCTGATGGAAAACCCCCAGAATCAAGTCAGTATATGCATTCCATACAGTCAGACGAGGTGAAAATACACGCTTCTGATTGGCTGTCAAAGGTGACGATATGCAAATTTTTGAGGTCAAAGGTCAATGGTAGTGAATATACACACACTATACTGGATATGACCTTGAACTGATCACGTGGACCTCCCCGTGATGGCAAATACCCAGAACCAAGTCAGTACATGCATCCCATAGTCCCAGGTCACGCCCGATTCACGAAGACCGGAAGTGACGTCATACACCTGCGCACAACCGTGATGGAAAACCCCCAGAACCAAGTCAGTACATGCATTCCATACAGTCAGACGAGGTCAAAATACTCGCTTCTGATTGGCTGTCAAAGGTCACGATATGCAAATTTTGGAGGTCAAAGATCAATGGTAGTGAATATACGCACTCTATACTGGAGGTCAAAGGTCAATGGGAGTCAATATATGCCCTTGATAGGAGTTTTCCCCTAGTTTAGGGGGTAAAGTCCGTGTTCCGTTTTTTATATTTTCGGGGAAACTCCTGATTTTACATGCACCCACCCATGCACCCAGGTCCCGATAAGCCCGGGGACCGATATTAGCCCTTTTGGATAGGGTTGATAGGTGTTTTTTCCTAATTTAGGGATAAAGACCGTGTTCCGCTTTTTATATTTTCGGGACAAATCCCAATTTTACATACACCCACTTCCCCACTCTCTCAGCAGGCCCCGATAAGCCAGGGACCGATATTAGCCCTTTGGGATAGGGTTGATAGGAGTTTTTCCCTATTTTAGCGGTAAAGTCCGTGTTCCGCTTTTTATATTTTCGGGACAAATCCTAATTTTACATGCACCCACTTCAGGCATAACCCGATAAGCCAGGGACCGATATTAGCCCTTTGAGATAGAGTTGATAGGGGTTTTCCCGTATTTTAGAGGTAAAGTCCGTGTTCCGCTTTTTATATTTTCGAGACAAATCCTCATTTTACATACACCCACACATGACTTGCAAAATCCTTCCGTAGGGACCCCAAGTCCCCGACTCAAATGAATGGACGGCATACAAGTCCGTACATGCACTCCTGATAACGTTACCGCCGCATGATGGAAAAAACCCAGAACCAAGTCAGTACATCCCATACGTCACCTCCGTGTCTCTTCGGTGACCTCCGTAACATCTTCGGGCACCTCCGTGTCTCTTCGGGCACCTCCGTGTCTCTTCGGGCACCTCCGTGTCTCTTCGGTAACTTCCGTGACATCTTCGGTCACCTCCGTGTCTCTTCGGTGCCCTCCGTGACATCTTCCCATCTCATCGAAAAGACACGGACGTACCCTTCGCACCTCACCGAAAAAACACGAAGGTGAACTAGCTCAGAAGCCCTGGTTTTTTCATGGAATTGCCACCAATACATCGATATGCAGTGACGCCCGTCAACGCCCGTCGTTACGCCTTAACGCCCGCCTCAACGCCCCTCAACACCCGTCGTTACGCCTTAACGCCCGTCTCAATGACTTAACGCCGTATCTTTACGCCTTAATGCCCGTCTCATCGCCTTAAAGAGCGATAAAGGGGTTTTGGCGGATCGGGTGCAGCAGGTATGTGTGTGTGTGTGCGCCTGCGGTCGATGACGTCACTTCCGAGCAGCGCAGGGTCAAAGGTCACTTCCGATCACGTGGTCAAGGTCGCTTCCAGTCACGTGACCGAAAGTGCACTCAGAGTTCAAAGGTTAATCGGCCTCCAAAACCCCTTTATCGCTCGTTAAGCCGATGAGACGGGCGTTAAGGCGTAAAGATACTGCGTTAAGTCATTGAGACGGGCGTTAAGGCGTAACGACGGGTGTTGACGGGCGTTGAGACGGGCGTTAAGGCGTAACGACGGGCGTTGACGGGCGTCACTGCATTTCGATGTATTGGTGGCAATTCCATGAAAATCAGGGCTTCTGAGCTAGTTCACAAGGGCGTTGAAGCGTTAAGCTAAGCGTTGACGGGCGCCATCTTGAACATACGTGCCGCCATCTTGGATATGGCCCATAATGCATCGGGTCAAAATACTCGCTTCTGATTGGCTGAGAGCTCTGTGACGGATTTGAAATACTCGCTTCTGATTGGACGAGAGCTCCGCATTGCGTCTGCGCATGCGCAGAATGATATTCCTACCGCACACCCAACCCATCAGATGCCCCATCACGAATGCTTCACTTTGATACCTCACTCGACCCCATTGGACCATTAGTGGCTCCCCTAGCTCCAAAACGGCTAGTTTCATATCCTTTGACCACCGCGCATGCGCAGAATGCCGATATTCCAACCCCACACCCAGCCCATTAGATGCCCCTTCACGAATGCTTCACTTTGATACCTCACTCGATCCCATTGGACCATTTGTGGCTCCCCTAGCTCCAACACGGCTATTTCCATACCCTTCGGCCACCGCGCATGCGCAGAATGCCGATACTTCAACCCCACACCCAGCCCATCAGAGGCTCCCTCACCTAGGCTTCACTTTGATACCTCACTCGATCCCATTGGACCATCAGGGGCTCCCCTAGCTCCAACACGGCTATTTCCATACCCTTCGGCCACCGCGCATGCGCAGAATGCCGATACTTCAACCCCACACCCAGCCCATCACATGCCCTTTCACGAATGCTTCACTTTGATACCTCACTCGATCCCATTGGGCCATTTGTGGCTCCCCTAGTTCCAACACGGCTATTTCCATACCCTTGGGCCACCGCGCATGCGCAGAATGGTGACAACGCCCAAGCCGCTAGTCCAGTCAGATGCCCCTTCACATAAGCTTCACTTTGATACCTCACTCGACCCCATTGGACCATTATTGGCTTCGCTAGCTCCAAAACGGCTATTTTCATACCCTTCGGCCACCGCGCATGCGCAGAATGACGCTAATTCAACCCCACACCCAGCCCATTACATGCCCCCTCACATAGGCTTCACATTGATACCTCACTCGACCCCACTGGACCAGTAGTCACTCCCCTAGCTCCAACACGGCTATTTCCATATCCTTGGGCCACACGAGTTGTCTCCCTTGCGTCAATGTGTGCAGATGGCGCTACGGTCGACGCCGTGATATGGAAAGGGCGTCCCCGCACCATCCTGGAGCCGCCATTTTGTTTGTTGTTTTCTTGCGGAGATACACGGGACAATAAACACTCGACCCTAGGGTGGTACAGATGCTAGACTGATCCTATTAACATGGTACAACACCTATAGATTATGTTTATTACTATTATATGGCTTAGAGGTTTTTTTGAGGTTAATGTGAGGGTTTTTTCTCCTCGTGATGTCCCCACCGCCTCGTTTGCTCCCTTGCGCCGTCTAAAAACACCGCCATTTTACAAGCAATTAATTAAAATTAATTAATTAATTAATTTATTAGTACCCATCCTCCGTATGGCAGAACTGTACAACCCAGAACAAGTCTAGACATGCCTTGATCACGTGATCGCCATTGGGAAACCCCCACTGGGGAATCCCCCACTGGGAAACCCCGCCACAGTTCCCCCTTAAATTTTACCCGTAGGGACTACTTTTTCTCCGCGGAAGCTTTTTTCCGCGACCGCATCACCGCCAAAACCACATCACCGCGGATGAATACATGCCCAGGGGCCCTTTGCTGGAACTATAGTGACCCAGAGTTACCTCCCCCTAGATTGGAACACTTCTGTGCTGGAGGTGGGAAAGGTCAGTCACGTGACGTCATCTCATTTGCATAAAAGAGACCCAATTTAGCCTTTTACTACTACTGGCGTTATTGTAGCATACTTGGAGTTTGCGTAATGACGACTTTGCAAATCTAGACCAAAGTGAAGCGCAATACAAGTTACAACAATATGACTTGAACAGCAAACACTTAATATCAGAAGAGCAGATAAAAAACTTCCGCAACAACATGTTTGCACGTACACAGAGAGCGCGATATTGCCTCTTGATGTCAGGATCATCACTCAAATGATCACAAATGATATGGCCAAGATAGGTATAGGATGAAACATATTTCAACTTATCACCACACAAAGAGAGGTCAGGTAAGCTATCAAACTTAACCCTTCTAGACCGAAAAACCATACAAACAGATTTACAAGTATTATATATAATGTCATGATCTGTAGCATATGTCTGGCATAAATGTAACAGTTTTTGCATAGCCATCATGGATGGAGCCATTAGGCTCATATCATCAGCATAGCTAATATGGTTCAAGGATACCCCTGACACTTTACAGCCTACACCAGCGTCATTTAAAATTTTAGACAGATCATCCATGTACACATTGAAAAGGAAGGGGGACATAACTGCACCCTGTCTTACACCATTAGAAGCTGGAAAGCCTCTGACAGGGCATTTCCCCACTGGACCATAAACAATTGTTTGCCAAACCAATTTTGCAATAAGCGCACAATCATTACAGGAACGCCACGATCCAAGAGTTTTCTAAATAACGTCCAGTGGTTAACCCTATCAAAGGCCTTTTTAGCATCAAGAAAACAAACAAAAATTGGGCTTCCCTGTGTGGTGTAAAAATCAATAACCTGCTTGAACACATACAATGCTAGATCGGTGGAGTGACCTTTACGAAAACCAAACTGATTATCACATATGTGTACAGTATCACATCTGTTCAACAGAACCGACTCGAGAACCTTCGATATCATTGTAGCAAGTGCTATTGGTCGATAGTTATCCTTGCTGGAGAGGTTACCTGCCTTACTTTTAACTAGAGGTACAAGGGCAACAGTTGTAAGTGCCCGAGGAACATGACCATGTGTAAGCATGGCATTTATCAGCAGACTAAGGAGCTCTGACACCTGGTTATCCCCCTGGATTATGAAAGAGCTAGCTCTGTTCATGAGACTCACCCTCGACGGATAAAGCCGGCGAATTTACTATTCAATTAATCATTAACACTAACTCGTGTGTTTTTTCCTTCTGCTCGATGCGTGTGGTTTTGATAATGAAGTATTGGCAGCCTCGGTCTACCGTTGGCGAAGTGCAAAACGGGCAATAAACTGAAAGCTGTACATACGTATAAGCTTTGCTGAAGGCTATACTACATTCGAGATATTTCATTTCCGGAAAATATATCAGTTTAATTTTTTTTCTAGTCAGTATTTTACCATGGCCACGTTTTAATAAGTGATATTAGTTTCATTTTTCTAGTCAGTATTTCACCATGGCCACGAGATATAGTCCATGATACACAGTTTGATATTCTACACATTATTATTGTTATATTTTCAGCAAAAGATTAACGTTCACAGTCATGAAATGACATATGGATCGGAAAGTGATATGATGATGTTTAGTTTTAATCATTTTAACATGGTTACAGTGGCGTCGGAAGCGGATTCGACGAGTGCTTATAAATGCGAAACATACGTGAAAATATAGAACCATAAATCTGCATACATTACGTTCGAATTTATTTCTGGGAAAACGCTTAGGACGCGTCTCTGAAGATCTGGAACTTCGGAGCTTCCGGGGCCTAAACGGCTCGTGGACCCTCGCCTGTTCGGCTGTGAGGATTTCTTTGTTTTATCTTTGTGTGAATGAATCGTATCTGTAGGCATATTGGTTTCCCTCCCAAGAACTATAAGTCATCGTTTTGTATGTTTTAAATATAACTAGAACGTCAAATGGATGAAGGCATGAGATGCGATGTTTTCAATATCGATGCATGCTTATAATTACGAGAAAAAAAAATCGTGAAAATAGAATCATAAAGGTGCATGCAGTATGATCAGTTTTATTTCCGGAAAAACGTTCAGAACGCATCTCCGGCAATCTAGGACCCCGGAGCTTCCGGGGCCTAAGCGGCCCCTGGACCCCCGCCTGTTGGGCTGTGATAGTGGTCCCCCACTTTCAATTACGTTCCGACGCCACTGGGTTAGCCTACGAGGTATATCGGCCCAAAGCATTATTATTGTGTTTTCAAGATGACAAGAGAAAAAATCTAATACTGATATTTGACAAATGACGTGTTAGTTTAATTGTTGGAAATCGCTCAGAATGCATCTCAGGCCATCTAAGGTCCCAGAGCTGTATAATATAACCATAAATCTGCATACATTATGTTCAGATTTAATTCCGGGAAAACGCTTAGAACGCATCTCCGGCGATCTAGGACCCCGGAGCTTCCGGGGCCTAGGCGGCCCCTGGACCCTCGCCTAAAGTGCTATGATAATCGACCCCCCTTTGAAAAATCCTAGCGACGCCCATGTGAAGGAATGACCATTTTTCGTAATCCTACTCACATTGTATGTGATGTAAAATGGATATTTCGCATTTCTTCTTATCAGTGACATCACATATTAAATATGTATGGTTAACCGGCATAGCAGAGGATGTGTGTGCAGCCGAGACTGACGATGGGGACAGTCATCCTCTATGGAAGGCCAAATGCCTAAATAATCAGAAACTCGCAGTTATCGAACCGAAAACCTAAGAGTATCAAAAGAGAAAACCATGATTTTCAAATTTGAGTTAACGTTGGAAAACATAGGGTTATCTAGCAGACACTCCGACATTCTCTTCAAATACCTCGAGTTTCTGTTTATCAACACAGAAAATCACAATTGCCCCCAAATAACTTAAATTATCGAACAGAGAAGTAGTATATAAAGGCTAAATTCTGTCGCATTGAAGGTGAGGGTTATGACGTCAAGTGGCGTGACATGACGATGACGTCACGGATGACGTCATTCCGGTGACATCCTTTCCAGGTCAAAGGTAACTTCCTGGTCAAATACCATTTCCGGGTTAAAGGTCACTTCCAGTCACGTGACGGCGCAGCAAGAGCTAACTGCCCGTAAATAAGACCGTACGCTTCAGTTACTTCAATGTTAGACCCAATGGGCAACCTACACATTTGCGGTATGGGTTCTGACACCCTGTTTTCTCCGTCTCGTGCTGTAGAGTACGATGGAAGGGGTCTCGAGATCATGCGTTGACTTTCGCCGAAAAGTTTATCGTGCGCATGCGCAGTCCATAGTCAGGCCTGAGGTGGACGTTTTGGGATCGAGGTGGACCTATAGTGGTCCGATTGGGTCGTGTGAGGTATCAAAGTGAAGCAGCATCCAACTGGATGGGCACGTCGTGGAAGTAAGACTGTGGTGCACATGAGCAGAAACGGAATTTTGGAAAAAAGGGCATTGGAATGGACATTTTGGGATCGAGGTGGACCATCCTTGGTCCTTGGGTCATATTGGGTATCATACCTAAATATAGAGAGCCAAGAAGAATAAATCTAAAGGCCGACCAGAAGATAGTTCTGTCTGCATTGGAACAGTACGTTATTGATTGGTCAAAGCAAGAAAAGTTTGAACCTACAGTACTTGCTGTTTGACTGGAACTCACCAAGAGCAATGTCGTTGAAACAATGCGCCGTATTGAAAGAAGTACCCTTCCCCAAGCAAAACAAGTACTTAGAAACCTCAATTCGCAGGGAGTTCTAGCAAATCTCCAGAGTAAATCTTCATAGTCCCAGCAGACAAAGCCCCAATTAATATAATATTTAACGGTAAATATCACTATTACCAGGTGCTGGTTAAAGAATTGAGTGTGAACATATCATCATCAAATACTTCTACTTAATCCCAAACGGCAATTCCTCTGGAAGATTTATTTAACAATCACATTTCTCAGGGAAAGAGGTATTTGTCTTCCAACCAATCATAGCGACGTATCAAAAGTATACTGAACTCCCAGAATGCTTAAATCACCATACAAAGCTAGATTCATAGCTGGTTCTAGAAGCTGCATCACCAAGCTTTTGGAAGCATTTTGGGAAAGGTATTGCGCCACTATTTCTAAAAACTTGATGCTAAAGGTCACATACCGTACAGGCATGTATCCACATGGGATTTCTCGACTCTCTATACAACAATTCCTCATCAGGAACTTATTGACCGTCGAAGTTCACTAATAGTATCTGTGTTCAAGGAAACTGATCGTAGATAAAGCATTCTTTAGCTCTACTACATACAAGAGATATCATTCATAGGATGTTTCTTCGTTTATAGAGTTGCTTGATTCTCTCATTAAAAATATCTATGTGAAATTTGGCAACACAATATATCAACAGCATATCGGTATTCCAATGGGTATTAATTGTGCACCCTTGTTGGTTGACCTATATCTGTTCTCTTATGAATATGACTATATGCAGGCGCTTTCAAAAACCGACCCATTTAAAGCCCGTTCCTTCTCATTCACCAAACGCTATATAGCCGATCTTCTCGCTGTGGATAAGCGCTGTATAAATGGCACAGTGAAGGATATATATCCACCTTCACCGGATTGAAGGAAACTACAGATAACCCTACAGGCACATCATATTTAGACCTATATCTCTATAAAACGAAACGGGCCTCTCGTCAACTTTATGACAATGATTACAATTCGACATCGTAAACTATCCCTTTCTGGACAGCAATATTCCAGTGGGTCCTGCATATGGCGTATACATATCTCGCCTAGTAGCATTTGCTAGATCCTGTGTTAAATGTGACGATTTTAATCAACGTCACAAAACATTGTTGCAGAAGCTTATAATACAGGGTTATACCATCATGCGCCTCCACTCAAAGTGTCTCAAATTTGGCGATACATATCGCACGCTGATAGCAAAATACGAGCGTGGCGTGCAAGATCTATGGCGTTACGTTTCGTAACTTGTGTCTAATTCCGCTTAACACGGGGCTAGGGGCCGTATGAACCCATGTACTTCAAGATCCTCATGGTGTCCATATGAACAGGCACAGTCAAATACTGATCAGCGATACGGACTTGATGTTTTTGGAACATCATGATGTCTTTTTGAATTTGGTGCTAATACTGTTATATGGAATATGTAATAGGTCTCTGGATTATCGACGCGGATATTCTCTAATGGACGACGGTTGAATAATGAATGACGGACAAGATGCTTGTAATTCCATATTTTAGGGATAAAGTCCGTGTTTCCGTATCTTTACCAGGGAAAGTTTTACATGCTCTCACCCATGACCTGATCGGCCGCGAGGGGTGCTTTACATGGATACCACACACGACCCACTACACCCATTATTGGACCACCTCGACCATAAAACGTCCACCCAAGTGCCCTTTTCCCACAATTCCCTGCTGGTGCATGCGCACTATAGCCCTACTTTCACTCCACACCAGTCCAGTCGGACGCCTCCCCCCCCCCCACGATTGCTGCAAACTGATACCCCATACGATCCATTTAGACCAAGGATGATCCACCTCGTCCCCAAAACGCTCGTTCCAATGCCCTTTCCCCACAATTCCCTGTCTATGCATGCGTGCCATAGTCTTACTTCCACGACATACCCATCCAGTTGGATGCTCCCCAACGAGTGCTTCACTTCACCTTGGGCCCACCTCGACCCAAAATATCCAACTCAGGTCTGCCTATGGAATACGCATGCGCACGATAACTTTTCAGCGAAAGTGGACACATGGGCTCGAGACCCCTCCCATCGTATTCTACGGCGGGAGAAAGAGGGAACAAGGTGGCACACTCCATACCGCAAATGGGTGGGTTGCCCATTGGGCCTAAAATTGAAGTAACTGAAGTGTACGGTCTCATTCGGGGGCAGATAACTCTTGCTGGGCCGTCACGTGACCGGAGTTGAACTTTGACACGGAAATAACCTTTCACCCGGAAGTGGCCTTTGACCCGGAAGTGACATCATCCGTGGTGTTATCGCCACATCACGCCACGTGACGTCTTCACCCTCACCCTCAATGCGACAGAATTTAGCCTTTATATACTACTCAGAGAACCTAGGCTTTCGAATCAACAACTTGAGTTAACGGTCGAAACCTAGGTTATCTAGCAGTCATCTCCGAGATTCTCTTCCAACAGATTTTCTCTTTCAATTTAGACACTCTTCCTGAAATACGGTGACAGTTACAACCAGGAAGAATGCACTGAACAATATCACACCTTCGTATGCAACGAATGTTTATCTGGTTTCAAGTCGCATAAAAGGTCAAAATCATAAATGAAACGTGCGAAAAATTTCTATTCACAATATGAACTAAATGATCAATAATACTGCCCATTGCTATACATCATCAATATCTACTGAAGCTCGGATGGAAGCAAACAGATTCCATTCCTCTTCGGCCATGTTTCTGGGTGCGATCATGTATAATTATAATATGATCTGTTTACAGTTTCGATGTCTGCCGGTTCATATTAAGTTCGAGGCTATAAGCATTATATTGTTAATATAGACCTACTTTCTTACGTTCTTAAATTGGGGAGATTAATAACAACATGACTAGATTAAAGGATCGTCTAACGAGCTCATCTAACGGACTGACGCTCTTCAAATTAATGCGCTCAATGGGAGGCTTAACACGCTCTGAGTCGCGTTCGAAAACCCTAACGCGCGTCTAACGAACTGCTAACCTTTTAATTAATAAATATTCTGCGTAACGCGCTCGGACAACGGGCAGATGGAGTAGCCGCCAGACACGACAGCGGGTGTCATTAAAGAGCTCTTTGTTCAACCTAACGCTTTTAGGAGAAATTCACACAGAGGTTACACTAACGTACACTTTCTCCGACCTAACCAGGGACGGTACCGGTACAATGAATTTTGATTACATCGAAACTAAAACTTAATGTCGACGAACTAGAATTACTGGTAGTGTTCGAAATATGAAGATAGTCCTCATGATGTCGGGCTTGTCCATATTCGCTCTGCAAGCGCGTTATGTTGGGCAATGTGCACGTTAGTGTAATCTTTATGTCTATTTTCCATAGAAAATATGTCGTACCTGAGTTGCAAATAAGGAAAACATATCGTTTCAATTTTATTAGTTTCTATTTCCTTATACACCGGACGTGTGTACTCGACACGAGAACAATCACTTTATATCAATTGAGTTTTGCTATCACCATATGTTTCGGTTGATTAATGAACGGAGTTGATCCTAGCTAAAATATGACCATGACAAATACTCGGCCTAATCTAACATTACAAGCGTCTGGTTCGTCATTCATAATTCAGCTGTCGTCCATTAAGGAATATCCGCGTCCATAACCCAAAGAGCTATTGCATTAGCACCAAATTAAAAAACAAAACAAACAAGCATAGTATACATAAACATAGGCTAGTTTTGAAGTGCATGGGTTCATACGGCCCCTAACCCCGGGGTTATGCGGAACTAGACACGTTTAAATTGTAATCATATCTTTTGTCGTAAAGTCGACGAGAGACCCGCTTCATTTTTATAGAGATATAGGTCTAAATGTGATGTACCGGTAGGGCTATCTGTAGTTTCCTTCAAATCCAGTATAGGTGGATATATATCCTTCACTGCCTGATTTATATAGCGATTATCCACATCGAGAAGATCGGCTATATAGCGTTTGGTGAATGAGAAGATATGGGCTTTGAATTGATCGGTTTTGGAAAGCGCCTGCATACAGTCATATTCTTAAGAGAACTGCACAAGAGAATTGGAATACCTATGTGCTGTTGATATATTGTGTTGCCAAATTTCACATAGATATTTTTAATGAGAAATTCAAGCCACTCTATAAACAAAGAAACAGCCCATGAATGATATCTCTTGTACGTTGAAAATTTTGAAATGATAATGGCTATGCAAGGAAACTAAGCATAACTAAGGAATTATCACCAGTGTCTTGCCTGCAAAAACTCGAATGATTCAGGATCGATATCCAGGAAAATTTAATTGTAATTAGTCGGACTGTTCGAAGAGGTAGAACTTGAGGTTATTCTGGATATCCCACAGTGTGCAATGGAAGTTCAGAAAGATTCAGATTTATCCAGAATTTACCAGTTGGATTTGATTGCTCTGAATATCCACAATTAGACAAAACTGATTACGCCATATCCACGGTAAAATGTTCGCTAGACACGGTACTGTGTTTTGTAGGAATGAACCCTTTTCGTTTTATAATATGAATCCGTTGTTTCCGGGTCGGCGGGGAAGGCACAGAAGCTTATTCCAGATCTCTTCTTCCCAGTATTTGTACAGCCGAAGGCCATTGTGATGCAGACAATACATAACATCAGGCTGACTGCACTTCGTCAAGCTGACTGGTGTCGGATATGACGTAACAGCCGGAAATTGCCGACTGTTGACGGAAAATATGCATAATTTCTCCGAATGGAAATGATACTCTTAATAGTCGAATTTTAAATATTTCAATATTTTTGACATTTTTTTTTAATTGATAAAAATGTTTTTCATGGTCAAATAATGTAAGTTACAACAAAAACATGGAACTGTTCACAAATTCTTTAAGAGCCGTGCAATAACAATGCGTAAAGTTGAAGGCGTGATGACCAGATCTTGGCGTGCATGGACGTTTAGACGAAAAACTTCATACATCGCCCACTTCCAAAGCCTGGAGACGGTATCTTTCAGATATTCCGCCACAGGATTTCCATCCTCGCTAAAACCAGAGGTATCTCTATAATCAGAATGGATAGTTTTCATCCACTCTGCTATAATAAATATAGCCCCTGGTACGCTTGGGCAATGTATCGTGTTTAACGTAAAGCAACATCCTGGATATATTGACCAATCAGATCACTTGTGCATCCGTCAGTGTATCCGACCTCATTTTCCCACGGAAGGACTTGAATTGGGTGAAATAACGCACAGATTTCTATAAAATTTCACTGATCTATCCGTTAATATTTTATTGTTATGCATGCTAGGATTAAATAGTTTGCGAATAGTTTGGCACAGAAAGTAAAACCCTAACGTATTTTACCATCAGCGCAGTTTTTCTAGGTCACGTAACTGGAATGTGGGCGGAACGCGGTCTGCTGTGCAAGTTGGTCAAGGGTTCGCCTTTGGCTCACAAATAGAAACCTTGACGTTGTGAAGATGCAAGATATCATGCCTAGTCTGTAGTGTCTGCAATGACGCAATTCGGTTGAAAACTTCTTGCATTTTTAACAGTTGATCTCAATTTCTTACACTTACAGACATGACGGGGACACCGCGATTTGAGTTACTTCTGTTCCTTTTATTAATTGTGGACAGTTATGTTCATATACCCAGCATCAATCGAATACGAAAGTACTGATCATGTTGATGGAGAATTTGAAGTTAACCTATATTATGCAAAAGACTTTCATTATGTAACACGTTGTACGAGTTTTTTTTTATAATTGTTGATTTATACCACAAGAGCCTAAAGTGTTTGTAGATGATATAATATAATTTCACAGACGAGCACATAACAATGATTGAATGAGGTATTGTAAAACTCCCGTGCATGATGGTACCGGCACGCAGACTACTATATAAATTACCTCCGATACATTTTTTTTGTGGAATTATATCTTGACCTATTTTTGTTAGGGTTTCGATGAGGTCCCGTTAACCTTACTGTTGATAACGCTGTGTTGTTGTGAAAATATATGATACCGCGGACAAAGGCATTAGCATCGCACCTACTTAGTTACCGTACCGAGATGGTACGTTCGGGAAGTTTGTCATATATTATTGTAGGGGTTACTTTTCAACTGTTGAGTGTTTATCGCTCAGATGTGTAAATAGTTGTAAGTTGTACAATGCAATACATTTACAATGCTACGTGACTTCTTGCGGTTTGTTTTGGTTACAGTTTTGAGTCTTGAGAGTACCGTTAAAAATTATTACCTGTAGTTTATTTATCAGGATAGATAATGCTTGACATTATGCAATTATGCATCATAAAAGGCTGTTGTAAAAAGTTGTATAATAAAATATCTTTATGACGTGACTTCTTATTTTTTTTATTTATTTTTTTTTTGCTACAGTTTGTGTCTTGAGAGTTCCGGTTGAAAGTTATTACCTGTAGTATATCTACCACGGCCTAATGCCTCTTATACGAATTGCTGCACATAATTTGGTCACGCGTCCGTCTGGCGCTCCTTCTCGACTCTCCTATACCCTAACACTTATAAGAAAATACCATGGTACTGGCAAAAATCACCATGGTATTAACAATGGTTAAAACCACGGTGTAGTTGGTAGGTTAGCCAGAAGAATGACACTTTTTTATAGAGGAAATAAAACCAAGAATAGCCGAAAACAAAATGTACACAAAATCGTTTCCTTATCCTCATGCTTCCGAGCTGAAACTATTCACAACATGTGTAATCGACTGGGCGATGTTTCCGGGCAGATGGTATGACAGATTTTGAAAGTAATTCCCCTAATTTGGTAAAATGTTATTGTGTCACCAGGCGCAATAAACAAGGGGCGGGAGATATGCGGATAGCAAAAGACTATTTAAAAACGACCGCACTGCAATCCACAGGCCCTCAGAACAAGAGTTTGGTGGGGTGTGGGCGGTGGGAATAATGTGAAGTATCGAAATATGGGGTCTCTATACATAACCCCATGCTTTATATAAAAATACACCAAGGTGTGAAACGCACTTTGGATGAAACGAGAAATAAACGGTTTATCTCCGAACAAAATACATCAGCTACAATTGTCACTCTATATATTCCCGTCGGCAAAGTAGTAAATTTGTGCAATTTTATACCGTTGCCGGGCGATTCAGAATCCAACGTAACTGTCTATTCATCCAGGCACACCGAGATGATGGCCCGCTTCTTTCTCAGTTCTGATTGGTCAGTCAAAACTCGCCTCCGGCAAGAGAGGTCACACACTCATCAGCTGACCAATCAGAATTGAGAAAGAAGCCTTTCGAAAAGGGAACATTACAAACAGTACAGCGATGTACGGAGAGAGGCTACCGAGTGACAAACCGCAGGTTTATTGTTTCATTATCTATATTTAGGCAAAAGTGTCAACTAACCAACCCTCATACCTCACTAAAATATACAATTGCCTTTGCGGATATACCTCAGTCCTACTGTGTAGGCTAGGTTTTAGCTCTTTAAATGGTCATCTGTTTAAGTATAGCATCTCCCCAAGCTCTATCTGCCATTATTGCAATCACAACCGTAGTATATAGAAGACGGAAACCCTCAGGTTGACCTTTGACCTCGGAAATTTGCATATCACGTGACAGAGGTCAAAGGTCAATGAGTGCACTTGAGTTGACCTGTATCCTTTCATCTTGTCTTTGACTTTGGATCATGTTTAGACATGTTAGGGCTGGGGTTTTTCCATCACGTGCGATATGACGTCACTTCCGGTCTGGGCACTGCCAAAAATACCCTACTTATTTAAGATAATGCCCTAAAATTTTCTTGAAATAAGATAATTTTTACTCAAAATAAGTTAAATTTTAAGAAAATTTTAAGATTATTTTTTCTTGTTGAAGTAAAAGTTGGAGTGGGGTAAGTAAATTTTACTTAAACAAGAAAAAATTAAGAATTTTTCTTAAAACAAGATTTTTTTAAGAAAAATTCTTAAATTTTTCTTGTTTAAGTAAAATTTACTTACCCCACTCCAACTTTTACTTCAACAAGAAAAAAAAATCTTAAAATTTTCTTAAAATTTAACTTATTTTGAGTAAAAATTATCTTATTTCAAGAAAGTTTTAGTGCATTATCTTAAATAAGTAGGGTATTTTTGGCAGTGGGTGAATGGGGCGTGCGTAACCTGTGAACCGGATAGGACAAGTACTGACCTGTCTGTGGGGGTTTTCCCTACAATGTCGTTCACCTTCGTGTTTTTTTAGGTGAGGTGCGAAGGGTACGTCCGTGTCTTTTCGGTGAGATGGGAAGATGTCACGGAGGTCACCGAAGAGACACGGAGGTGACCGAAGATGTCACGGAAGTTACCGAAGAGACACGGAGGTTACCGAAAATGCCACGGAGGTCACCGAAGAGACACGGAGGTGACGTATGGGGTGTACTGACTTGGTTCTGGGTGTTTTCCATCATGCGGCGGTAACGTGATTAGGAGTGCATGTACGGGCTTGTATGCCGTCCATTCATTTGAGTAGTGGACTTGGGGTCCCTACGGAAGGATTTTGCAAGTCATGGGTGGGTGCATGTAAAATCAGGATTTTCCCCGAAAATATAAAAAACGGAACACGGACTTTACCCCCTAAACTAGGGGAAAACCCCTATCAAGGGCGTATATTGACTCCCATTGACCTTTGACCTCCAGTATAGAGTGCGTATATTCACTACCATTGATCTTTGACCTAAAAAATTTAATTTGCATATCGTCACCTTTGACAGCCAATCAGAAGCGAGTATTTTGACCTCGTCTGACTGTATGGAATGCATGTACTGACTTGGTTCTGGGGTTTTCCCATCACGGTTGTGCGCAGGTGTATGACGTCACTTCCGGTCTTCGTGAATCGGGCGTGACCTGGGACTATGGGATGCATGTACTGACTTGGTTCTGGGTATTTGCCATCACGGGGAGGTCACGTGATCAGTTCAAGGTCATATCCAGTATAGTGTGTGTATATTCACTACCATTGACCTTTGACCTCAAAAAATTGCATATCGTCACCTTTGACAGCCAATCAGAAGCGTGTATTTTCACCTCGTCTGACTTTTTGGAATGCATATACTGACTTGGTTCTGGGGGTTTTCCATCACGGTTGTGCGCAGGTGTATGACATCACTTCCGGTCTGCGTGAATCGGGCGTGACCTGGGTATGGGATGCATGGACTCACTTGGTTCTGGGGGTTTTCAGTATTTGTTGTAGAGAGGGACCATCCTTGGTCCGAATGCGTCGTGTGATGTGTGATCTTGTAGCAACGCCCGCCAACGCCAAGCTTAACGCGTCAACGCCCTGGTGAAATAGCTCAGAAGTTCTGATTTTCTAGATATTCCATGGAATTGTCACTAATTCTTCGAAATGCAGTGATGCCCTTCAACGCTCGTAGTTACGCCTTAACGCTCTAACATAACGCCTTGACGCCATGATATAGACCGGAGAGAGAACAACAACAACAACAAGGATGACACTTGAGAGAACAACAACAACAAGAAGTTTCTTTTTTCATATAGTTTATTTTCCCCAATGTAACATCCTACCCACGCTGGGGGAGCCGCGTTGGGTATGTTTACAACTCAAAAAGACTCTTGCCCAATCAGACGCCACTATTTGCATCTGTCATATTCGTTCCTGTCCGTTAGATGTATTCTTGTCCAATCAGAAGTCGCCATTTCAGAAAGTTCCATCTTTGCTCGGTGTGACCTAAGCGTCGTCGGGCAGGCCTGGATATTCTTCGGGCAGCATGTCCTGAAACAGTTGGTTGCGCATTCTGATCGCATTTTCCAGGGCCTCGGTGGGTGGTAGCGTGACCGGAACTGCCTTTGACCCTGCGCGCAATTTTTATCCGGTATTGTTAGCGCGCGCAGGGGTCAAAGGTCACGTGAACGGAAACGGAAGTGACCTCACAGAGGTCATATGCAAATTACTGAGGTCAACAGGTGTCCAAATGCTCTTGCAGAATACCGGATCGGATGCACCAGGTATGTGTGTGTGTGTGTGCGCCTGCGGTCGATGACGTCACTTCCGAGGAGCGCAGGGTCAAAGGTCACTTCCGATCACGTGGTCAAAGGTCACTTCCGGTCACGTGGCCGAAAGTGTACTCAGAGTTCAAAGGTTAATCGGCCTCCAAAACCCCTTTATCGCTCGTTAAGGCGATGAGACGGGCGTTAAGGCGTAAAGATACGGCGTTAAGTCATTGAGACGGGCGTTAAGGCGTAACGACGGGTGTTGACGGGCGTTGAGACGGGCGTTAAGGCGTAACGACGGGCGTTGACGGGCGTCATTGCATTTCGATGTATTGGTGGCAATTCCATGAAAATCAGGGCTTCTGAGCTAGTTCACCAGGGCGTTGAAGCGTTGAAGCGTTGAAGCGTTGACGGGCGTTACTCTCTATAAAAGCAAGCGTATTGCCAAAACACGCACAGTCGACGTTCAACCGTCAATATGGCTTATACTTGCTCTGAGTGCCAACGCACGTTCACCAGACGTTACGATATGATGCGACACGAGAAAAATATACATGGGACTGAAAACTCCGAGGAGTCCGTTGAGGCGGATGCTGATACAGAGACTGCTGAGAGTGTATCGACTGATACCGAAACAGAGATTGCTGAGAGTCTATCTATTGATACGGAGAGCTTGACCTCGGATAGTCAGCCTACGTCCGTGGAAAGTGAGGCAGAACCTACATTCTGGGATCGTATTGTGACAGCAGCTATCAATACTTACGCTGCAGCGATCGAGGACGCCGGAGAGGATAATTTACAACAGGCGTACACCCAAATGCGCCCCCGCATCAGGAAAACAGCCATGGCGATCTATGAACAGCATATCTTACCAACGCTTGAAATAAAAGGCGACCCCACGCACAGGTCCATCATGAAGACCAAGCGTCACTTGGAAGAGGCTATGGGGCTACCACCCACCGAGGCCCTGGAAAATGCGATCAGAATGCGTAAACAACTGTTTCAGGACAAGCTGCCCGAAGAATATCCAGGCCTGCCCGACGACGCTTAGGTCACACCGAGCAAAGATGGAACTTTCTGAAATGGCGACTTCTGATTGGACAAGAATACATCTAACGGACAGGAACGAATATGACAGATGCAAATGGTGGCGTCTGATTGGACAAGAGTCTTTTTGAGTTGCAAACATACCCAACGCGGCTCCCCCAGCGTGGGTATGATGTAACATTGGGGAAAATAAACTATATGAAAAAAGAAACTTCTTGTTGTTGTTGTTCTCTCAAGTGTCATCCTTGTTGTTGTTGTTGTTCTCTCTCCGGTCTATATCATGGCATCAAGGCGTTATGTTAGAGCGTTAAGGCGTAACTACGAGCGTTGACGGGCGTCACTGCATTTCAAAGAATTAGTGACAATTCCATGGAATATCTAGAAAATCAGAACTTCTGAGCTATTTCACCAGGGCGGTGAAGCGTTAAGCTTGGCGTTGGCGGCGTTGCTACAAGATCACACATCACACGACGCATTCGGACCAAGGATGGTCCCTCTCTACAACAAATACTGAAAAACACCAGAGCCAAGTGAGTACATGCATCCCATACCCAGGTCACGCCCGATTCACGCAGACCGGAAGTGACGTCATACACCCGCGCACAACCCTGATGGAAAACCCCCAGAATCAAGTCAGTATATGCATTCCATACAGTCAGACGAGGTGAAAATACACGCTTCTGATTGGCTGTCAAAGGTGACGATATGCAAATTTTTGAGGTCAAAGGTCAATGGTAGTGAATATACACACACTATACTGGATATGACCTTGAACTGATCACGTGGACCTCCCCGTGATGGCAAATACCCAGAACCAAGTCAGTACATGCATCCCATAGTCCCAGGTCACGCCCGATTCACGAAGACCGGAAGTGACGTCATACACCTGCGCACAACCGTGATGGAAAACCCCCAGAACCAAGTCAGTACATGCATTCCATACAGTCAGACGAGGTCAAAATACTCGCTTCTGATTGGCTGTCAAAGGTCACGATATGCAAATTTTTGAGGTCAAAGATCAATGGTAGTGAATATACGCACTCTATACTGGAGGTCAAAGGTCAATGGGAGTCAATATATGCCCTTGATAGGAGTTTTCCCCTAGTTTAGGGGGTAAAGTCCGTGTTCCGTTTTTTATATTTTCGGGGAAACTCCTGATTTTACATGCACCCACCCATGCACCCAGGTCCCGATAAGCCCGGGGACCGATATTAGCCCTTTTGGATAGGGTTGATAGGTGTTTTTTCCTAATTTAGGGATAAAGACCGTGTTCCGCTTTTTATATTTTCGGGACAAATCCTAATTTTACATACACCCACTCCGATCCCCCACTCTCTCAGCAGGCCAGGGACCGATATTAGACCTTTGGGATAGGGTTGATAGGAGTTTTTCCCTATTTTAGCGGTAAAGTCCGTGTTCCGCTTTTTATATTTTCGGGACAAATCCTAATTTTACATACACCCACTCCAGGCAGAACCCGATAAGCCAGGGACCGATATTAGCCCTTTGAGATAGAGTTGATAGGGGTTTTCCCCTATTTTAGAGGTAAAGTCCGTGTTCCGCTTTTTATATTTTCGAGACAAATCCTCATTTTACATACACCCACCCATGACTTGCAAAATCCTTCCGTAGGGACCCCAAGTCCCCGACTCAAATGAATGGACGGCATACAAGTCCGTACATGCACTCCTAATCACGTGATCGCCTCATGATGGAAAAAACCCAGAACCAAGTCAGTACACCCCATACGTCACCTCCGTGTCTCTTCGGTAACCTCCGTGTCTCTTCGGGCACCTCCGTGTCTCTTCGGTAACTTCCGTGACATCTTCGGTCACCTCCGTGTCTCTTCGGTGACCTCCGTGACATCTTCCCATCTCACCGAAAAGACACGGACGTACCCTTCGCACCTCACCGAAAAAACACGAAGGTGAACGATATTGTAGGGAAAAACCCCACAGACAGGTCAGTACATGTCCTATCAGGTTTACAGGTCACGCCCCATTCACCCAGACCGGAAGTGACGTCATACCGCACGTGATGGAAAAACACCAGCCCTAACATGTCTAAACATGATCCAAGGTCAAAGACAAGATGAAAGGATACAGGTCAACGCAAGTGCACTCATTGACCTTTGACCTCTGTCACGTGATATGCAAATTTCCGAGGTCAAAGGTCAACCTGAGGGTTTCCGTCTTCTATATACTACTCACAACAATGAAGACTCTTATCATTTCCTTCTGAGTTGCCCTATGTTCGCCGCTCTTAAGAAATTCAATGCTCACCTCAATTACAAACTTGATCTATCCCGGTGTACACCACTCTCTTCTAATTCATGACTGTCCAAATTACCTGTTAAATTTATTATTGCGTGGCTCTTCTGACTTTGATTATGAAACAAATATGTCTGTTTTTGGAAAAATCCAAAAGTTCATTGAAGCATCCAAACGGTTCATGCTCATGAACAATCTCAACCGGTGACGGATAAACCTGATCAAATCAGTGCTTTACCAGCTGTGTAAATAAAATTTATTCGACCCATTGTAAATAAGCTAGAATTATATTACCTAAGTATTATCTATAATATATAAAATCCCACCACCCATCAGCTTCTAACGCATTTTGTCATTTAACCATTAATGTTTTTTCTGTGTATGTAAATCATTTGTTTTTTTAACAATTTATTGTGTTTTTCTCTGTATGTGAATTATTATATGTATGTTATCTGAGGAGAACGCCCAGTGGCCTTGTGGCTGTGAACAATCTTCATAAAGTTTAATAAAGCATCACATTACAATACCGGATATTAGTATTGGTGCGCAGGGGTTAAAGGTCACATCCGGTCACGTGACCGGAACCGGAAATGACGTCACAAGTAGGCCAACAATACCCTCTGGTGTAAATACAAGTGCAAATCACCTTGTGCGCAACCGGATATGCGCAGAGTCAATATGTATCGCACGTCATTCTCTGTGAATCGGTTTTGTCTACGTGCTGCTCGTGTGACGTCACACAGGTCATATGCCTCAGGTTCAAAACGACCGAATAAGTTTTTTCAAAGGGACAGGAGACGTCTACGGGGACCCTTTATGTGACGTAACAAAGGTCATATGCAAAGGAGATGGTATTGTAAGGCGAGGTTTTTGCCCACAGCCAGCCGACTCATATTAATGTACATTTCTTCCCTCCATCTGTCAATCACAATGCAATGTACAACTTGTCGTCGGCGGCAACTGTCAATCAACGGACTGAATGTTACGGTGAACCATGACAGCTTCACATATGTTCGGTACCAAAGCGTTATTATTTCACCACCTTGCAGTCGATTTTACATGCACATATTGGAGAATAAATACACAATTTAGGCGAATATATTGCCGTTGTAACAGCTAGCGATTGATCGTTCGATTTCAACGATTGACTAGCCCGTAATGTCCACACGGTATCATGTCATCGGTAAACAATATTTATTTTAGTTTTAATTGGTTCATAATGATAGACTGAAATCTTATTTCAGATATACTGAATGCAATTTCGTTTTACAAAAAGCGAGAAAGATTGAAATAACTTGTCGACGTCACACATGTTGCCCTCCTGGGATTCGAATTCGGTAAAAGAAAATTCGAGACGTTTGTGACCCAACGTGCGTATCCACTACACCACGACATACGAACAACTGTAACAGGGTATTTTGTCACTTCAATCTACTTACGAAAACTTCAAACGTTATGAATCATAACTTTTCATTTTTTAGTATGAAGGACTCCTTGGACCAAAAACATCTTCCAGCAGTGGGGATATAATATTGCCACACAACACCAGGTTAAATGGCGTTTTGGTCCAAGGGGTCCTTCATGTGTAAATGCGTGTTTGAAGGACTCGATTTAGACCCTTTTTTCACGAAATAGCACAAGCTGTAGATTTCAGTTTCATGTGATAACTATAATATTAATGCAATCGCACTAAAACGTTCACATATTGTGTACTTATACTTTCTCTTGCCGTTACATTAAAACATAAGTATTTTTAGGACATTTATTTTTTCGATTTCAACCGCACCACGTATACGCCAAAATCCCGCATTATCGTACCATCACGTTTGAAAAGAGGTATACTACGGTACATAAAAGAACCAAAAATCACAATGTTGTAGGAAACAAACATATTTTATTTATAACAGAGAACACAACATATATACAACAGTTATTTCCCACTTTTTATAACATCAGTGCAATATTCATAGTGTAAGTTCATCTATATTTTAGCATTGATAGGGTATCACTCTAAATATCCAGATGCGTTGTTGTCAAACCATCGGAGAGAAGTTTGCGCTTGGGGTAGAAGAAGGTGAAGGCACCCCGCTGCTATGTGTAGGAGTGCATCTGGTTCTGGACGACTCAGAAACCTTTATTGGTCCCACAGTAGTATACAAAGAGTAAAACGTCCAATTCGCTCCTCACTGCGCATGCGCAGAACCTTGTTGGCTGCCTACTGCGCATGCTCAATGAGGAGCAATGAGGAGCAACGAGGAGGGTCACCAAAGGTCAATGAGTAAATAGTTCCGGCAAAAAAAAAAAAAAAAAAATGTATTCATCCGTGGTGATGCGGTTTGGCCGCGGTTTTGGCGGTGATTCGGTCTCGGGAAAAAACTTCCGCGGAGAAGAAGTAGTCCCTAGATAAAATGGTCCAATGGGGTCGAGTGAGGTATCAAAGTGAAGCTTAGGTGAAGGGGCATCTAATGGGCTGGGTGAGGGGTTGACATATCGGCCTTCTGCGCATGCGCGGTGGCCGAAGGGTATGAAAATAGCCTTTTTGGAGCTAGGGGAGCCCCTAGTGTACCGATGGGGTCGAGTGAGGTATCAAAGTGAAGCATTCATGAAGGGGCATCTGATGTACTGGGTGTGGGGTTGAATTAGGGTCATTCTGCGCATGCGCGGTGGCCCAAAGGGTATGAAAATAGACGTTTTGGAGCTAGGGAAGCCCCTAGTGGACCGATGGGGTCGAGTGAGGTATCAAAGTGAAGCATTCATGAAGGGACATCTAATGGACTGGGTGTGGGGTTGAATTAGGGTCATTCTGCGCATGCGCGGTGGCCGAAGGGTATGAAAATAGACGTTTTGGTATCTAGGGAAGCCCCTAATGGACCAATGGGGTCGAGTGAGGTATCGATGTGAAGCATTCGTGAAGGGGCATCTGATGGGCTGGGTGTGGGGTTGAAATATCGGCATTCTGCGCATGCGCGGTGGCCCAAGGGTATGGAAATAGCGGTTTTGGAGCTAGGGGAGCCCCTAATGGGCCAATGGGGTCGAGGGAGGTATCAAAGTGAAGCATTCATGAAGGGGCATCTGATGGACTGGGTGTGGGGTTGAATTAGGGTCATTCTGCGCATGCGCGGTGGCCCAAGGGTATGAAAATAGACGTTTTGGAGCTAGGGAAGCCCCTAGTGGACCGATGGGGTCGAGTGAGGTATCAAAGTGAAGCATTCATGAAGGGGCATCTGATGTACTGGGTGTGGGGTTGAATTAGGGTCATTCTGCGCATGCGCGGTGGCCCAAGGGTCTGAAAATAGACGTTTTGGAGCTAGGGAAGCCCCTAGTGGACCGATGGGGTCGAGTGAGGTATCAAAGTGAAGCATTCATGAGGGGGCATCTAATGGACTGGGTGTGGGGTTGAATTAGGGTCATTCTGCGCATGCGCGTTGGCCGAAGGGTATGAAAATAGACGTTTTGGTATCTAGGGAAGCCCCTAATGGACCAATGGGGTCGAGTGAGGTATCGATGTGAAGCTTATGTGAAGGGGCATCTGGTGGACTGGGTGTGGGGTTAAATTAGGGTCATTCTGCGCATGCGCGGTGGCCGAAGGGTATGAAAATAGACGTTTTGGTATCTAGGGAAGCCCCTAATGGACCAATGGGGTCGAGTGAGGTATCGATGTGAAGCTTATGTGAAGGGGCATCTGATGGACTGGGTGTGGGGTTAAATTAGGGTCATTCTGCCCATGCGCGGTGGCCGAAGGGTATGAAAATAGACGTTTTGGCATCTAGGGAAGCCCCTAATGTACCAATGGGGTCGAGTGAGGTATCGATGTGAAGCATTCGTGAAGGGGCATCTGATGGGCTGGGTGTGGGTTAAATTAGGGTCATTCTGCGCATGCGCGGTGGCCCAAGGGTATGGAAATAGACGTGTTGGAGCTAGGGGAGGCCCTAATGGTCCAATGGGGTCGAGTGAGGTATCAAAGTGAAGCCTAGGTGAAGAGGCATTCAGGCAATGGGGTGGGTGCATGTAACATTTTTCCTGAAAAAAAACGGAAAACGGACTTTATCGAAAAACCTGGGAAAATGCCTATATGGGGTATGGGTGGTATATAGGTCGCCGGGCTTAACGGGGCTCGCCTGTCAATAGAGTTATCTCCCCTAGTTCCAGGGTGGGTGTATGTAAAAAATTCCTGAAAAAATACGGAATACGGACTTTATTCTAAATTACGGGAAAATGCCTATATGGGGTATGGGAGGTATAGGACCATCCTGGGAAACCTACTTCTATACATTTACGGTAGGGTTGTGGGGTTTCGTTTTACTCGTCTCGTCATTTAGAACATGATAAGAAGTGTCCCCGTGCGAATCGGTGAAATTTTTGAAACAAGTCACTGAGCCCCATATAGTCCATACTGGGAGTATTAGGATCAATGTTTGTCCCCCTGGGAAACGTACTTCTATATTTAGAACATGATAAGAAGTGTCCCCGTGCGAATCGGTGAAATTTTTGAAAAAAGTCACTGAGCCCCATATAGTCCATACTGGGAGTATTAGGATCAATGTTTGTCCCCTGGGAAACGTACTTCTATACATTTGCGGTAGGGTTGTGGTGTCTCGTTTTACTCGTCTCGTCATTTAGAACACGATAGGAAGTGTTGCGGAGCGAATCGGTGAAATTTTTCAAAAAAGTCACCGAGGCCTGGGTAGGCCCATAGGCCTATACTGCATGGCTATGGGTGTATAGGCCCATACGGGGTGGACATGTTGGAGTCTAGGTGAGTCCCTAATGGTCCAATGGGGTCGAGTGAGGTCTTATTTTGAAGCTCTCGTGGAGGAGCACTTGACTACACTAATGGTTCGTCCGTGTTCAATAGTCTGCGCATGCGCAGCCTGGCCCGTAGTATAGAAAACAGGCATTTTGGGTGCTAGGTAGGGGTGTGTTTGGGATAGAGATGGGCTATTCACGGTTCGAATGGGTCGTGTGAGGTGTCAAAGTGAAGCTTGTGTGAGGTAGAGTCAGAATGGTGTGTTTTTGAATGAAAGTCGCGTTAATCTGCGCATGCGCAGTTGGTTGTAGTAAGTAAAGTGGTCATTTTGGGGCAGTACATGAAGGTATTTGGGTCGAGATGGGCTATTCACGGTTCGAATGCGTCCTGGAAGGTGTCATCTTGTAGTTCTCGGGGTGTACATTCCGATTTGAGGGATGTTCGCGTCATCTGTGACGTCATCGGTGACGTCATCGGTACGAGTAGTAGCGAAAGTGGACATTTTCGGGCAGTACATGAAGGTATTTGGGGTCGAGATGGGCTATTCACGGTTCGAATGGGTCGAGGTGTCAAAGTGAAGCTTGTGTGGGGTAGAGTCAGAATGGTGTGTTTTTGAATGAAAGTCGCGTTAATCTGCGCATGCGCAGTTGGTTGTAGTAAGTAAAGTGGCCATTTTGGGGCAGTGAAGGAAGGTATTTGGGGTCGAGATGGGCTATTCACGGTTCGAATGCGTCCTGGAAGGTGTCATCTTGTAGTTCTCGGGGTGTACATTCCGATTGGAGGGATGTCCGCGTCATCTGTGACGTCATCGGTGACGTCATCGGTACGAGTAGTAGCGAAAGTGGACATTTTCGGGCAGTACATGAAGGTATTTGGGGTCGAGATGGGCTATTCACGGTTCGATAGAGTCAGAATGGTGTGTTTTTGAATGAAAGTCGCGTTAATCTGCGCATGCGCAGTTGGTTGTAGTAAGTAAAGTGGCCATTTTGGGGCAGTACATGAAGGTATTTGGGGTCGAGATGAGCTATTCACGGTTCGAATGCGTCCTGGAAGGTGTCATCTTGTAGTTCTCGGGGTGTACATCCCGATTTGAGGGATGTCCGAGTCATCTGTGACGTCATCGGTGACGTCATTGGTACGAGTAGTAGCGAAAGTGGACATTTTCGGGCAGTACATGAAGGTATTTGGGGTCGAGATGGGCTATTCACGGTTCGAATGGGTCGTGTGAGGTGTCAAAGTGAAGTTTGTGTGGGGTAGAGTCAGAATGGTGTGTTTTTGAATGAAAGTCGCGTTAATCTGCGCATGCGCAGTTGGTTGTAGTAAGTAAAGTGGCCATTTTGGGGCAGTACATGAAGGTATTTGGGGTCGAGATGGGCTATTCACGGTTCGAATGCGTCCTGGAAGGTGTCATCTTGTAGTTCTCGGGGTGTACATTCCGATTTGAGGAATGTCCACGTCATCTGTGACGTCATCGGTACCGCGTCATCTGTGACGTCATCGGTGACGTCATCCGTAGTAGCGAAAGTGGGCATTTTCGGGCAGTACATGAAGGTATTTGGGGTCGAGATGGGCTATTCACGGTTCGAATGCGTCCTGGAAGGTGTCATCTTGTAGTTCTCGGGGTGTACATTCCGATTTGAGGGGTGTCCGCGTCATCTGTGACGTCGCTGATGACGTCATCGGTACGAGTAGTAGCGAAAGTGGACATTTTGTGGGTGCGTGAGGGTGAGTTTGGTGTAGAGATGCACCATCCTTAGTCCGAATGCGTCGTGTGAGGTGTCATTTTGTAGCTCTCGGGGTGTATATTCCAAATTGAGGCATGTCCGAAGCATCTGTGACGTCATCGATGACGTCATCAATAGGAGTATTAGCGAAAGTGAGCCTTTTGGGGCAGTGCAGGAAGGTATTTGGTGTAGAGATGGACCATCCGCGTTGCAAATGCGTCGTGTGGGGTATCATGTTGTAGCTCTCGGAGTATAGACCCTGATTTCAGGGATATTTATAGCATCTATGACGTCATTGGTGACGTCATTAGTACAAGTTGTAGCGAAAGTGGGCCTTTTTTAGCAGTGAAGGAGGTTATTTGGTGTAGAGATGGACCATCCGTGGTCCAAATGGACCGTGTGAGGTGTCATCTTGTAGCAACGCCCACCAACACCATTCTTAATGCTTCAACGCCCTCGTGAAATAGCTCAGAAGCTCTGATATTCCATGGAATTGTCACTAATTCTTCGAAATGCGGTGATGCCCGTCAACGCCCGTCGTTACACCTTAACACTAACATAACGCCATGATATAGACCAGAGAGAGAACAACAACAACAACAAGGATGACACATGAGAGAACAACAACAACAAGCAGTTTTTTTCATATATTTTATTTTCCCCAATGTTACATCACACCCACGCTGGGGGAGCCGCGTTGGGTATATTTACAATTCAAGAAGATTCTTATCCAATCAGAGGCCACCATTTGCATGTTTCATATTCGTTCCTGTCCGTTAGATGTATTCTTGTCCAATCAGAAGTCTCCATTTCAGAAAGTGCCATCTGAACCGTTTATTCTAATCATCGTCGGGCAGGCCAGGATACCGTTGAGGCAACATATCCTCAGATAGTTGTTTGCGCATTCTAAGTATCTATCAGTGCATGGGTGAATACTTTCATCCGATGGAGGTGGTGGTCAGTTTAACCACGAAGAACGCAACATTGGTCATTATCTCCACTATCCACTTGGTGTTACAATTCAAGAAGACTTGTCCAATCAGAGGCCACCATTTGCATCTGTCATATTCGTTCCTGTCCGTTAGATGTATTCTTGTCCAATCAGAAGTCTTCATTTCAGAAAGTTCCATCTTCGGCCATGTTCGCTCTGAACCGTTTATTCTAATCACCGTCGGTCAGGCCAGGATACCGTTGAGGCAACATATCCTCAGATAGTTGTTTGCGCATTCTGAGAATCTATCAGTGCCAGGGTGAATACTTTCATCCGATGGGTTGGTCGGTCAGCTTGGTCACGAAGAACGTAACATTGGTTACCCTCTCCACTTTCCACTTGGTGTTGGGGCGTTGTTGTTGGGCCCATTCCAAGGGATCCACGTTGGGCAGGTTCTCCAGCATCGTCTCTAGCGACGCCCGGTTAATGATGGTAAACGGTTGGTCAAATACCCGGATGTTACTGCTCGGGTAAAAGTATCGGACTTGATCTGTCTCCTTATGCTGCAGCACATAACCAAACGCCAGATTTAATTTGAAGGACGTTGCTTGGTCATTGAAGATGGCTTCCACGTAGCTGCCTAGACGGGCGAGGTCGGTCAGTCGAAAATTGTAGATATCTTGAATAGGGCGATGACGGTAGAAACAGTGCCGTATCATGGTCCAATGGCGCCGATAGATGTCACCCACTGGATGGGCGCCCTGTAAGAGATCGCTAGGAACATTTATGGGCTCGTCCAGAAAATGTTCGATGTTATCAGGCGTATGACTCGAAACCGTAACGGAGGGGTCCGGCTGGATATCCAGGCCCTCCTGGACCGTGGGTATAGGCAGGCTCTTCGTCATCGCATCACCAGTGGCGTTCGTCTCTCCGGGTTCATCTTCACTGGGTCTGACCTTCCGCGGCTCCTCTTTAGTGGAAAGTTGTCGCCCAAACCGTAGAGACGGGGCATGCCTCAAACGTTGGTGCTGTCTAAACCGACTGGGTCCGTCTGACTGACCTACTCGTTTGAAGAGTCGACCACAATCATTACATAGTACCGTCGCACCCGGGTGAAGTACCCTCTCATGACGCAGTAAATCATCCTCCCGATTGAATGACCGTGCGCAGGTTGTACAAGTATACCGAGCATCGTTGTGGGTGGAGGCCTCGTGGCGTCGTAAATTATTTAGACGAGTAAACAGCTTCGGGCAAGTTGTGCAAGTGAACATCTTGGTGGTTGACAGAGTGTCTGATGAAACGTCCAGGCCGCTTCCCTTTTATAGCACGCTAGCTGGTGATCTATTTTTAGCACACTCAGTTCAACTATCCCCAAGTCGAGGGCCGAGCCGTGACATCTTCGGTAACATCCGTGTCTCTTCGGTCACCTCCGTACCGTCAACGATCAACATGTAGACATATAGAGTATGTACGGCATGTTATGGTATTCATCAGTGCATGAGTGACGCATTCAGCCGATGGGAGTGGTCGGTCAGCTTGGTAACGAAAAACGTAACATTGGTCACACTCTCCACTGTCCACTTGGTGTTGGGGCGTTGTTGTTGGGCCCATTCCAAGGGATCCACGGTGTCCAGTTTCTCCAGCATCGTCTCTAGCGACACTCGGTTAATGATGGTAAACGGTTGGTCAAATACCCGGATGTTACTGCTCGGGTAAAAATATCGGACTTGGACTGTCTCTTTATGCTGCAGCACATAACCAAACACCAGATTCAATTTGAAGGCCGTAGTTTGATCTTTGAAGATGGCTTCTACGTAGCTACGTAGACGGGCGAGGTCGGTCAGTCGGAAATTGTAGATATCTTGAATAGGGCGATGACGGTAGAAACAGTGCCGGATCATGGGCCAATGGCGCCGATAAATGTCACTCACTGGATGGTCTTCGTGTAACAGATCGCTGGGAACATTTATGGCTTCGTCCACGATGTGTACTTTGCCCTCCACGTCGTACAAAATCTGGCCCAAGGTCTTGTCGTCGGAATTTGACTGTTGAATTAGGGCGACATCATCATCGGCCCTCGTGCGATGGGTGGGAGTTCCCCCCGTTTCGATATTGATGCCTACGGGCTCTTCTATCTGCAAACGTGGCTGCGGAACAGGGTGTCGTGTGCGTTGGTGTCGCAGCAACTGACTGGTCAGTTTGAAAGCCGACCACATTCTTCGCATGGACGCTTGGGTACTTCATGGCGTGCACGTGTGTGGCGCTGTAAATGATCCGGGCGCTGAAACGACAGTGTACATATCGTACAGTTATACCGGGGGGTTCCTTCGTGCTTGGTAGCCTCATGGCGGCGCAAGTCATGCAGACGAGTGAATGATTTCGAGCACGTAGTACAAGTGAACATCTTGGTGGTTGACAGAGTGTCTGATGAAACGACCAGACCGCTTCCCTTTTATAGCACGCTAGCTGATATCATGTTCGGGCACTTCCGTG
>JAVTVY010013937.1:0-58322 GCA_036873755.1 Hanleya hanleyi
TGGCTCCACATCATAGGGAATGACCCCAATCGAGCCAAAGATGACAGAGAAACACACATAGAAAAAAAAAATATATATCCATCAATTCCCATAACCTACTGAAAATAACCACACGTAGGCATCGACCATCCAACATTCCACAGGCCAGGCAACTGTGCCCCTCCCCCATTCACAACGGAATGAAATGACTCAGTGCAACATATGTACATGTAAGCAAAACCGAGGACAGGAGCTCTAGATATTAGCAGAGCATATTATTTGGCCTGTAATAGCTGGTCCCTAGTGGACATACATTCATGGACATATTTCCCAAGTAATTTTAAGATATTCGGGTCCTCCCCAGAGAGCAGCCAGATAAACTTTCCGCTTAAATTAAGGAATCTAAAATTCCTATTAATATTGGATACAGACTGCATAAACTTGTTTCTTAGAGTTGTGTAGGAATCACACTCCATCAGAAAATGATATTCATCCTCCACTTTAATTGACTGACAAACCAGACACAGCCTATCTGCCGTTGGAATCCTAGGTCGGCTGTGTCTACCCTTTTCAACTTGAAGCTGATGAGAGCTTTACGCAGTTTACATAAATCAGAACGATATTCTTTGTTTAAAACCGATAGATACGGTTCCATATCAAATTTGGTTTTGAAGGAGCTATAGGTGCGCAGTTTGTTACCATATTGCTGATCAGGCCGACAATCATCCCATAACACTTTGTGCCACCAGTTATAAAATGACGCCCGTAAATGTGATAAGATCTCCGACAGTATGCGATTAATGGACATATGTTGCACCTTATAATACAAATGTTCCAATTTGAGATAGGAAAATATAGCCTTAACATTTGATATCCATGAAATTTTTCCCAAGGTGTCAATATTTAGAGACATATCAAATGCACTTTTAACTAGAGCTTGTCCCGGCATATTTGCTAGTCGATGCCAGTATTTCAGCATCATAGAAATCACTTCCAGCACCACTGGGTATCTACCTAACTCATCAAAAACTGCACAATTACTACATCTAGTATTTACCCCAAGTACATATTTGCAGAATCGCAATTGTTGTTTTTCCATGATATCATTTTTAATCCAATTGTTCCAAAAGTTTTCTTTGTTTAGTTTTGAGGGCGATATACATCCCCATATCTCGGAGCAATATAGCGGGATGGGTTTGATTGTGTGATCAAAAATATGCAAGGATGTCGTAACACTAGGAAGACTTCCCGAGAAGCATCTCTTCAATTTGAAGAAAGCCTTAGATGCTTTGTTTGCAAGCTGCTCTTTCGCCGGTGCCCAAGAGCCAGAGGTGCTGATAGTGATTCCCAAATAAGTATATGTCTTTACAGAGTCAATCTGAACATCACCTAGATAAAATATTTCTGAACAAGAGTACTTATTGCCATTAAATATCATGCATTTTGACTTAGATATATTAACCATAAGGTTCCATTTGCTACAATATGTCATTAGCTTATTAAGTGAGCTCTGCAGTCCAGATTTACTTTGCGCCAGAAGTACAACATCATCTGCATACAGTAAACAGTTGATAGACTCTGAACCAACTTTAACTGGATCACAAGACTGATCAAATATGAGTGGTAAATCATTTATGAATAGTTTAAATAGATTAGGGCTTAAAGAATCCCCTTGACGTACCCCTAAGGTGGACTCGAACAACTCCGATAGAGCTGCAGAAGTACGTACACATAGTTTGTTGTTATGGTACATAGCTTTGACAATCCTATAAAAATGACCCCCTACACCAATTGATTGTAACTTGTAAAAAAGACCTTCATGCCAAACAGAATCGAATGCCTTCTTTAGGTCAATAAAGCAGGTGTAAAGTGGAGCATGTCTAACTTGTTTATAATCATCAACCAAAGTTTTTAAGACAAAGATATGGTCAGATGTTCTGCTACCTTTAGTAAATCCAATTTGCTCTTGTCGTATAATGTTATTTTTAACAAGAAAAACTTCTAAGCGATTATTTAAAACCGAATTGAAAAGCTTCCCAACACAGTTACCAATAGTAAGGCCTCTGTAGTTACCTGGTAATTTCTTATCCCCTGATTTGTGTATGGGAGTCAAGTATCCTTTCTTCCAACTACTTGAGTATCTCGAGTTCGAAAAAACAAGATTAAACATTTTCCGTAAACAAGAGTTAAGACTGATTTGTCCATGTATAAGCATCTCGTTGAGAATACCATCTAGTCCATTTGCTTTATTCGTCTTTAGCCGTTTGATGTCTCGAGATTCGTCATATCATTTGATGTCTGATGTCTCGAGATTCGTCATATCATTTGTATGAACAGACACCGAAAATTCCATTGGAAACTACAATAGGGATGTCCCTCAGCTCAAAACGACACATTGATCAGTGAAACCGGCCTCCGTAATCCTTGCAACGGCAAGGAAATTCTCGCCAGGGTCATGTCTGGTGAACCCTCACCGAACCACGTATCATTCAGTCGGCTATGGAAGGGATATTCCCGCCCAGACCAACTCAGCTCCAACAATTTCTCCTTTTCTGGTTCCGTATCTAATCCTTCACAGTTTTCTTGTGTCTTTCAGTTTTCAAATAATTAGCCCAGACTGTGACGTTTCTCTCCATACAAAATGTGCAACAATCTGTCAAGCTGAAAAGCTTTTGAACCACGCTAGGCCTACCGAGTTAGGTGCGCGTGCACCGAGATGTTGCTAGGAGCTACAAACCTTGTTGACTGTATTTATACGGGCAGTGTTTTTCTTTTGTTACAAAAATTAAACCGAAGAATTCGTTCGTCTCACATTCAATTTCCTCTCTTATTTAATTAGTTTTGCTTGATCAATTTAATGGTAAAGATTGTCTGTGTTTTTTTTCACGTTCTTTGGGTTATGAACTTGAAAATCGCTGTGCAAACTTTGAATGATCCTCTACGCGGAATCATGCAGTTTGCACAGCGCTTTTTAAGTTCATACCCCAATGAACGTAAAAAAAAACTCACAATCAATTCTTAATTAGACACAAGTTACGCTACGCTCGTATTTTGATATCGGCATGCGATATGTATCGTGTGTGCGTGTGTGAGTGCATGTGAGTTATATGTTTGATAATATATAACTTTTGTGTTTATCCAGAGGGCCTCAAGTGAGAACAGTCTTCTGACTGATTGTTGTAACCCTCGAAAAATAATGAATTTATTATTATTATTATCGCTAAATTGAGAAACTTCGAGTGGAGGCGCTAGATGATTTAGCCCTGTTTTACAAGTTTCTGCAATAATGTTTTGTGACGTTGATTAAAATCACCACATTCAACACAAGATCTAGCAAATGCTACTAGGCGAGATATGCATACGCCATATGCAGGTCCCTCTGGTATATTACTGTCCAGATAGGGAGAGTTTACGATGTCGAAATTGTAATCATCTCTTTTGTCGTAAAGTCGTCGAGATAGAAATCACGCTTCATTTTATAGAGATATAGTTGTAAATATGATGTGCCGTTAGGGTCATCTGTAGTTTCCTTCAAATCCAGTGAAGGTGGAAATATATCCTTCACTGCGTCATTTATATAGCGATTATCTACAGCAAGAAGATCGTCTATATAGCGTTTGGTGAATGAGAAGGAACGTGCTTTGAAATAATGTTTTTGAAAGCATCTGCATATAGTCGTATTCATAAGAGAACACATATACCTCAGCCAAATTTGATGCACAACTAGTACCCATTGAATACCTATATGCTGTTGATATATTATATTGCCAAATTGCACATGGATATTATTAATGAGAAATTCGAGCAACTCTATACACAAAGAAACATCCCATGAATGATATCCCTTGTATGTAGTAGAGCCAAAGAATGCTTTATGGATTCTGACATCAATATATCGGCGATCAGCTTTGTTGAAACAAGAAACACCAAAATTGGAGCGATATGCAAGAGGTGGGGAAAATTGACGACATCTGGGGACTAAAATGCAACCATATAACTCCACAGGAAAGCATCCCTCGGCACCTAACATTCAGACCCGAGAATATGGTGGATTCTTGGACGTAGCTTTAGTATCTCAGCTGCGCTTTAATGAAGGAATACTTAGAATAAAGATGGCAGGCACATTTCGCTTTTCTGACAATCTGAGTTTCCCTTTAAAATAATTGGACAGCCACAGTGTCTCTAATATATCGTTGAACACAACTGAATGGTCACCCCTGAGCAGTAGATAAGAACACAAAATATTCGTTGATGTAAAACATTTTATTGCGTGAAAGTTTATAGCTAGCATGAAATCAATTTGCCATACTATTATGTAAAATATCAAAATACCTGTTTATATCAAAATAGCTAAACTCCTATGTACAACTATCCATGGCTTGCATCGTTCATGTTTACATCCTATACATTATAAAGAACACATTCTTACAGTCAAATAGAAGTATTATGGCAGCTTTTGTGACAAAAGATCTTCCATGGAGAATCGATGACATTATAATATGAGAGCTAAATGAGGCATGTTTATATAACCTAAGCTAGATGAGGCATGATTATATACGCTAAGCTAGATGAGGCATGCTAATATACGCTAACATAGATGAGGCATGATTACATACGATAAGCTAGATGAGGCATGCTAATATACGCTAACATAGATGAGGCATGATTACATACGATAAGCCAGATGGGGCATGCTAATATACGCTAACATAGATGAGGCATGATTACATACGATAAGCCAGATGGGGCATGCTAATATACGCTAACATAGATGAGGCATGATTACATACGATAAGCCAGATGAGGCATGCTAATATACGCTAACATAGATGAGGCATGATTACATACGATAAGCCAGATGAGGCATGCTAATATACGCTAACATAGATGAGGCATGATTACATACGATAAGCTAGATGAGGCATGCTAATATACGCTAACATAGATGAGGCATGATTACATACGATAAGCCAGATGAGGCATGCTAATATACGCTAACATAGATGAGGCATGATTATATACGCTAAGCTAGATGAGGCATGCTAATATACGCTAACATAGATGAGGCATGATTACATACGATAAGCCAGATGGGGCATGATTAAAGCTAACCTAGGTGAAGCATGATTATATACGCTAGTCGGATTTGTCTAGACCATCAACGTTCTCTGTCGTAATGTGTATTAAATGATACAGGTAGGCACGGATGTAGGATCGACTCGAACGATTGTTGCAATGTACTGTACCTTCTTCGAATCCCATAGTAAGATTACAAGTTACATGTTTCATAATGGGAAGTATCGCGCATAATTAAGCAGATGGGTGATGGGCATTTGCAGGGGTACAATCGTATGGGAGTAGTCTGAGTTGATGTCAAGAAATTACATTCATCCTGGGAACGATTTCTCACATTATGACCCTTCGTAATATTAATTTCAAGTGAAACAACGAATAAAATCTCAGATGGTTATACCGTAATAAAGAATGTATAGATTTGAGGATATACAAACCAACAATTACGGACGTGATGATGAGATCGGACTTGATGAATTCCATTATAGAAACTTAATGAAAGTACTCAAGAGTACTATTGTCTGGAACAGTAATGGATGTGCAATATCGATTCGTTGCTTCAGAATAGTGTACATCTATTTCGATTTTCGGGAGTTTCCGACTGCCCGCTAGTGGGCACTCGAGTCAGGGAAGACAAAATATGTACTCAATAACATGAAAAGAGATAGGGTACAATAAGCCTTTTCGCGGTTACAAGAATCGGGAGTGATCTAGAGTTCGCTGTGTGAAATGAGTTACCTGTATCTCTTTATTCAGCATTACAAAGGCATGAAAACAAATACAGTTTGCCATACACTGTTTACCTCTGGACATCGCAGAGAATATTTGAGCTCCTTGATGAAAGCTACCATAAACAATCTTTGTGCTGCTAATTATATGGGCAGGAGGCCCAGGATTTGTTTCCACGTAATTTGCCATTGTTATGAGAGCCGGCAAATAATACCTACATACAAACAATTGCATAATCCATAAACTGGCAAAATAAGAACAGTTAGACCTGGAAGCTTCATCCTCACTATAAAACCTGTAGTTAACTGTGACCTTTGAAATCCAGTGATGTAAAAAAGCATACACAATCGGAAGCATGAGTGCTGCTAGCTTTACCTGATTGCCTCGTAATCGTACTATGCAATGGATACCAATTTGTTGTCTGTACTGGTCAATAGAAATCCCCATCGTTCTTAGAAATTTAATTTACACGTGCCTTACAAGTTAAATTTAGAACTTTCGAGCGTGTTTTCAGCTCCAAATGTGCTCCACTCCAAAGTGTGCTCAACTCCAAGTGTGCTCAACTCCAAGTGTACGCTCAACTCGATCGTACAAACCAGACCTATTAAATTCGGGCCAAATTCACAATCACGATTTAGCGAATTGGCACGGACAATTGACAAATAGGCCAAAATACTTTGAATCTAAGTTGGCCAACTTCGTGTTATAAGAATTCAATTAATTGCCAAATTATGCGACAAATATTTTCTCATTACCAGCACTAAAATGTAAATTTTGTTGTTGCTGAGAAAGGAATTCTGACGAAACGTTTTCCTTCAGCTCAAGTTGCAAGCGAGTCCGATGATGGGCTGTAAACAACACAAACAATGATTCAGTTCAAGGACGTAAATACAGTATGGTCTGGTATTTTCCCCCACGTTGACGGTCGTCCAACTTCACACGTCTGCTTAGCTAAGATTCATAGCGTCTCCCTTAGCTAACGTCTGCTTATCATCACGGGCAATGCTGACACTAAAACCCCGCCAGAAGAAAATCACGAGGTGCGGTGGAAACCCTTGTTACCATGTGCATAGTTTACAAAATAAAATTTGATGCATTGCTCTGACAGCACGGCACAATGTGTTGAATATGGGGTCTGGGAATGTCCGACTGGGAATGTCCGACTTCAAGAATCAAAAACATAGTCCACTAATTCACGAGCAGTGTGAACAAAACAAGGTAAAAGATACGACTGGCGATACCGTTAAAATACAGGCCTTCGCCTGACTCATCTAAATATACAAACGTTTTTGGTTGGTTTTATCCCTTCGGAGTTGAAAATGTGAACTTGCGGATTTTTCTTCCTTTGACCGCATCACTCGTTGACTGGCCTAATCACACTCATAAGCTGGCCAGATGGCTCTGCGCAGTTATTGGGTCAGGGGTCAGCCGGATATAGTGCGTGTACCAGCGTTGGCAAGCAGCCAAATTTGCTGTACGGCAACAGAGTCTGGGAATAGGGCTTCGCCCTGTTCCAGACAATGATGAGCAGTACTACCCGCTTTCCTAGGCATGCAATTGACTGCACCCATGAAAATAAAGCAACGAGAAAATGGATGCTGCATGAAGTGTCCATAAGATTAATTCCGACATTCAATATTCAGCCGTCGTCCAAAAAAAAATTTCTCGCCAATAATATATGACAGTTAGCATTACTTCCAAATATGGATGAAATGGGGAAAAACAGAGAAACACACACACACACACACACACACACACAAGGTTTCATGCCCGAGAGAAAAGGCATGAACAGTTTCCAATGATGACAAGACTCCATGATATTCTTTATGTAAACTTCTTATCTGACCAGTATTCGGCCTTGATTGTGGTTGTTCATTCAACACCATGGGGATGTAAAACATGATTTTTGAACGGCCAATGTTCATCTCAATTGAGATGTTTAATCTGATAAAATTACTCAGTATCATAATATTTTGCCGATTGTAGCTCAGAACAGAATGTTTACACCAGGAGCGGGTAAACAATGACCTAGTAACATGATTACAATGAATAACATCCTTGCAACATAGGCGAATATTTGAATGTATCTACATGGTCAAATAAATGTCCCCCTAAAGTCATGGAATCTGTTTACAAAAGAATCCATATATCGAGGAGGGTATCACTAACATTACCGTATACTAAATGCATTTACCTTAACTCCGCACGTGTCGCCTCCCACATCAACACTCAGAACACTAGGACCAGCGACCAATTCATCATTAATATCGAGCACTTATATCACCTGTACTTCAGTAGTTATCATATTACACTAAAGTGTATAGCGTGGCAATTTCTTTATACCAAGGTAGTTTTTACTGAGTGTGTTTTCTCATCAGACACTCTAGCCATCGTTCATGTGATGGTAAGAAAAGGGTATTCTATGAGCGACTGATGGTCAGTGATACGGATTTTACCTTATCGACATCATGTTTTGCCGGTGTCGTTGAAAAACTGCTTCTCTCTTCAAGCAAATAGATTGTGTTCATACATCTATAGTTTTATTCTATGTCTGCTGAGATTCTGGCACTAACGAGTTCGTGTGAATACCGTTTGGATTATCAGGATTGTGGAAAATGATATTCGTTATGGCATGGCACGTTATCTCCTAGATTTTGTAATATGGGCGACAGCTGGCTAATGAAGATCGGATACGGCGATTGTGTTTCTGAATGGATTTTCATAGAAAGTTTTGAATCACTGGATTGGCTAATTCAAATTTGCAAAGGTAATCCGGCGTTTTTTTTATTGGCTTGTAGAGATAATTGAAACAAAATCCAGCCAAGCATATGGTTTCTCAAAACGTCAATTTTGCTGATGTTAAGAAAGAGGAATTGCGATTATTCACACAGGGCTCCTGAATGTCGGATGGCGAACACATATTATGGGTCACCTTTGGCAATAAGCAAAACTTTGGCAACTTGTTTAATATTCACAATCCTTTTTAAAGGACAAATATCTGGAAATAATAAAGAGGGTGTGGCGTTTACCTGAGACTATATACAAATGTTACCTTCGTGAAGAAAAACAATTCTTAAAGTCTGCTTTTGTTACATAGAAACTACCCAAGTGTAAAATTAGAATTTTGAATGTTTTTGCCTTTTTCGTAAATATTTTCGTATGGATTTTCGAAAATATTTAAACTATGACACCTTCAACCAAAACCAAGCCAGTGCAAGATTATTTTTTTCTGAACGAAATATGATGTTTTGGAGCAAAACTAAAGAAACACATTATTGGTCACATAAAAATAATAGCCAGAGGTATTTCTCTCGGTTAAACACCATACCTTCTTTAACAATAAATGTTGTATAGAACGTTGACCGAAAAGGTTCAACCTGAGTAGTATCTTTTCCTAACTTGGCATAATCAAGAACAACTTGAATGGTCACTGGATACTACAAAATGAACGTCTACAGTCAACCTATCTGGTCGGTGTCACTATATCATTATATCAGAAAACGATCAGCCAGCGAGCTAGTAAAGTATAATTTAAGCACAAACTTAACAGTCGATCTTAAGTACAAACATGACTATTTCACGAAATGTTCAGGTATGATGGAAATTATCTCATGCATCAGCTGAATACGGCCAGTTATTAAACGTTCCTTCCCATGACGTAGGTCTGACCTAATTGGAAACAACAATAATTAGCGGGAATATCTCCTCGATATCAGTAATAACCAGCAAACAAATCTTTGAACAGAAATGTTTTCAGGCCACAAATTGCGTCAGCGAAAGACTGATAGTTATTAAAAATGCTTCCATCGGCAACGCTTTGAACAAAATTCTTGAGCCAACTAATCTATCAGCTGTAAAACTTCGCATATCATGTCTCTAAGTATATTTTGTATCTTTCTATTCCAAAATTTCAATGTAATCTCTCTAGAATAAATCCGAGAACACCTCTGATTCTCGTGTTATTTTGTGGGCACAATGGCAGTGTATTTTATGTCCCTTTACCCGGCGCCGAGAGCAAAACAATATGACAAGTAAGGAGGAAGGGATCAATGGGAGAAAGGGGTGATGAGAGGGAGAGGTTATGGGATGGGGAAGTGGGTGATGATTTTATACCCTTCGGAATGGATTTTATTCGCAATTTGGAGATACACATGCGCAATGTATGCCTGCAAATAGAGAATAGCTGGAACCGAGAAAACGATAAAAGCATCGCAAAGGAGATATACCTTCCACATATTCCAAAAAAGGCTTACGAGCACTGAAATGGATTCGTTTAGGGGAGGCTACATTGTTATCTGCTACAAAGGCGGTCTCTTCACTGTCTAGATCCATCTAATCGCTCACAGGTTTCATACAGAATCACTATTTTTAGCACTAGTTATTTGCTGCTTCTTCCAATGAATTGTCCTTGTGTTCTCATTGGCCCGTTCGGCCATCGCACCCTCCTTGGTCAGGCTGGTTTTCTCAGAACCGGACTTCGTTTTAAAAATCCAGCCTTCCGCTCGTGGGCCAAATTTGAAACACAGCTTTTTCGGATAGTCTCCATCTTTTGGAAGAACGTCAAAGTATCCAGCAACTCTGGAGAATCTGAAAGTACATGTCGACGACAATATGAAATGATGGTGAACAGATAGAAATCTAGTAAATAGGAGATCTAACAGGACGTTATAAGAACAAATTTTTCAAACCCACTTTGAAGTTTAAAGAGACAAAAAGTGCCTTCTCAAAGATCAGCGACAAAGATTTATGCTGGGGTTGTGAAAATGTCCTATGTCCACATGCATGTTCCTCCGTCACACATTAAGCGCACACGCACGTGGACATCTTTCAATGTTTCGTTTTCGTTATAGCAACAGTATTTCTTAACCAGACTTCTGAAATGATTATCAGGAGTGAGACATGAGGCAATCTTCACATCGTGAGGAATGTCCCGTAATTGAGAGCATATATACAGAGCACAATTCTACGGGGGAAATCATCTTACTCTTTGCAAAAACATGTGCGGTTCACTGAATGTTTGAGTTTAAGGTGGTTCAGAAGGCAAATATTTTGTCCGGTGACCTACCTTTATCATTTCATTGTGAATACCCGAGGTGTTTTCGGAAAGCGCGAAAAGCGTTGTTAGTTTGCGTTTTAGATTTTTCTCCACATGCTCGTCCATCTTAATAGGGTTACCAATTTGGTGATAAAATACGAAAAATTAATTTACTTCATAGAAATGCCGGTAAATGCGCGCATTTGGAGCAAAATAGATTTTTTATTTACAGAAATGCCATGAAAACAGGAAAAGTGTGCTTTTCGGTTTATCTAATAATCTAGCAGTCAAGTACAACAATTTGCAGTTCGAGAGTACAAAATTAACTACAGATAAAAATGTCCTTCGATGACATATGTTGATAATTGTTGATAATTGTTGATAATTGTTGATAATTTGATCAAAGAATCTCCATTGTAGTATCTTTTGACGAATCAAATAAAACGTACATGATTTCTTTCATATTTGTTGTACAAAGCGCTTTGACGAACCCACCCCATGGCTACTCTGAAGATCCACTCTAGTACATATAGATTGAATAGATTGTCCCTATTTCCAATAATCTCAAATTGAATTCAGTGAACAACCTCAAAATTAAATTGGAAATTTAAGTTTACCTGTATTGGAATCTATACGATTGATTTTTCAACCAGTAGATTCAATTTTGCTCTCCTTCAAGCTAATTGATTGATCATATTTCAGTTGCTTTAAAAGATTGAACTGTCAATCTCATTATCCAACAGAGTACTTTCCTTGGTGATGATATAGGTCAGAATTCCAATATACTTGTCGCGTCAGAAGTTTCGATGACTGGCAGTGAGATATTCTATTGTTTTTCCATACCTTTTATTTTCTATTCCATTGATCGGTCAATGTTGATACAAAATGTAATGAATTTCATGATAATTTGTGAAGGCTATGTAAACTGGTAATGTAAGACTTGGGCTTCTCAGACCGGACGATGTTGTATAAAGTAGGCGAATACACTTAAAAATAGACTGCACAACGCGTGCAGAAGAGCCTTACAAATTCATTCAGGCTCATTTATATGAAAAATACTTCGGACCAAGATGAATGAAATTCGAACTGAAAGTTTTCTATTGGATTCTCGAAAGTTCTTTTGCACAGACTTGTCTTGGACTTCACGGTCGTTATATGTTACCATAAGTAATAGTATATATTCGGCGCAAATATAATTTCGATAATTTACGTGGAAATGGTTGTGAAAGTGTGTTTCACCGAAGAATAAGATTGGACACATGACTCTACTGAAAAAGAGTGAAAGAAAGCCAAGGTATGTCCAGTATAGATATAGAGGTCATTACCCCTATACAGTCCTCCTATCGTTCGCCGCCCAACGCTCTATGTAGCCTGTTACGTAGTTTCCGCATGCGGGGCATGTATCTTCTGTCTCCAAACTTGTGTCTAATTTCGCTAGGGAACATTTGAATATCATGTGTTTTACATTGCTATGGTGTTCAAATGAACAGTCATAATCAAGGTGTTCAAATGAACAGTCATAATCAAGGTGTTCTAATGAACAGTCATAATCAAGGTGTTCTAATGAACAGTCATAATCAAGGTGTTCTAATGAACAGTCATAATCAAAGTATGGCTGAGATACATGCTCTGAAAAACGACTTCGAAATTCATTTGGATAAAGAATAATAGTCAGGGATTTGGATTTCACCGTGTCTTACTGATATAATTGAAAACTGGTGAAAGCTTCTCTCTAGTAAGAAACCATCTTCTTTTTCTATTATTTTTTCATACATATTTGTTAACTGTCATACGTAATAGGTATTTCGATTAATCATTCTTTTACGTACGACGGCTGAATACAGAATGTGGGATCTGAGGCTTGCTATGGCAGGTAGGTCCCATGGTGGACCACCCAGTAGGCTAATGTATTCGTTGTGAAGCGAACAATGAAATGATTATCAGCAGACGATAGCAGGAGATAGTGATGGCGTTAAACGCGCTCAATTTCCTTATTATAATATGGCATACAAGGTAATGGTGACCATATGTTTACACTCAGTCCTTGTGTCAACAGCAGTGGCATATTTAGCGAATACAAAGGCTTTCGTCATTAGCAAACTTGTGACAATAAGTATTGGCAATAACAGGAAATATAATGACGCTCTTCGTTTCACATGGTAGAAAACTACGTTTAGTCCGTTAATGAACTGATAGAGTTCAAACTGAAGTAATGCGAAGCAGGTTGAGTGATTATTAGACGATGAAGCAGGTTGAGTGATTATTAGACGATGAAGCAGGTTGAGTGATTATTAGACGATGAAGCAGGTTGAGTGATTATTAGACGACGAAGCAGGTTGAGCGATTATTAGACGATGAAGCAGTTTGAGCGATTATTAGACGATGAAGCAGGTTGAGTGATTATTAGACGATGAAGCAGGTTGAGTGATTATTAGACGATGAAGCAGGTTGAGTGATTATTAGACGATGAAGCAGGTTGAGTGATTATTAGACGATGAAGCAGGTTGAGTGATTATTAGACGATGAAGCAGGTTGAGTGATTATTAGACGATGAAGCAGGTTGAGTGATTATTAGACGATGAAGCAGGTTGAGTGATTATTAGACGATGAAGCAGGTTGAGTGATTATTAGACGATGAAGCAGGTTGAGTGATTATTAGACGATGAAGCAGGTTGAGTGATTATTAGACGACGAAGCAGGTTGAGTGATTATTAGACGACGAAGCAGGTTGAGTGATTATTAGACGATTGAGTGATTATTAGACGATGAAGCAGGTTGAGTGATTATTAGACGATGAAGCAGGTTGAGTGATTATTAGACGATGAAGCAGGTTGAGTGATTATTAGACGATGAAGCAGGTTGAGTGATTATTAGACGATGAAGCAGGTTGAGTGATTATTAGACGATGAAGCAGGTTGAGTGATTATTAGACGATGAATCAGGCTGAGTGATTATTAGACGATGAAGCAGGTTGAGTGATTATTAGACGATGAAGCAGGTTGAGTGATTATTAGACGATTTCTATGATTTCATTGTCGAGTTGCCATGGTTACCTTATTGCTCTACTCATTTTCTCGTACGTCATATTCCTCTTCGTTCGTTTTTTCTGCCCCCACATCTGTGCCACTGCTTCGGATTTGGCGATTCGGAACACCCCGTTGTTCTTGTCTATCCAGTGAACGTGAGTTGGGCAATAGTCCTTGCTTAGTAACAAGTCACGAAGGAATTCCCATAAGTGGTAAACTCTAGATGCTGTTGATAAAGGAAAATTGAAATATTGCTGCACATTATGTGAAACATTATGAGAAATAATAGGATATGATATGATTTTAACAAATCCGATCAAATGCACTCTTGTTGATTGCTAACCGGTAGTATACAACCGTGTCTTACTTATCCAGAATGGAGAAAGAAGAGTGTCTCCATTTCTGTTTTATATCGTGAAAGAGAAAATCTTAATGGCGACTAACAGAAATATATTCAAGGATGATCTGGCAGAATTATTTTGTTTGGACCTTTCCCCAACTAATTATTAAACAAAGGTCTGACGCGTGACTCCCGACGTAAATCTGGGGTATCTACATTTCCTCTCCCGCCTATTGCCTATGCCTACAACATGGCATAAGAACTGTTAATAACTGGTGTAAATATGGTAATTATGTATTATCAGTATGCTTACATTGATGATAATTTTAGCAACTTTCAGTCGAATATAGTAGATGATTACCAATATTTGCTATACTGTAAGCATCGGAAGAACGAACAACAAATTTACGCCGAGAGTCACGCTTCAATATACCATCGATGCGCCGGAAAACTTGATCAAGACATTAAATCTGCAAAGGCCCATTCCTCGGCTCCGGTTATTCGAAGCTTAAAATGGCTCTCAACCCAGAACTTCGTGCTAACTCGTGAATATTTCCAGATTCTGTTACGTGAAATTTTGTGTTTGTGAGATATGAAACAAAGCTGTATCCACGGTATTGTTTTTACCAGATTCTACCCCACGAGCCTTTTGCATTTGAACAAAAATACGAAAACAAGGCCGTAGAGTCAGCCGGATCTCCTAATAACGTGCTTGATTTGAAGTGAAACCACTCGATCTTCAAGCAGCCTCTTTGGTGATTTAGTTTTAATTTTGGGTTAATGGAACCGAAATAGTACTCCAATTAATCTATACTACTTTCTCTGCAGAACACGACATTGCTCATGGTAGTTCAATATCAATAGGTCTACTTACGCTGGCCCGGTCGCCGACCCGGTCTTTTGCCTTCTTTTGACGATGAGCCAATATTCCCCTTTTTCTTATCGTGAGATGTCCTCGTCCCAATGCCCATATTCTCATCGATTTCCAGTTTAGAGCACGGGTCAAGGTTTTCAGTCCGTTTAACAATGTTCAGGGGAACTGTTGCGCAAGAACGATTCACAGATTGCAACACGGAGTCTTCGACTGCTTCTGAAGTTTGAGAGAGTAGGTTATCCAGAGGTTCCGATTTTATACTAGTGCTCTTCTCGCTAATGCTTGCTGCATTTTGACTTCTTTTTCTTTTTCTAGCTTTACTTGTCGCTCTGTTGTCAGTGAATAACATTTCCTGTGGTTCTTGGTTTTCAAATTTGGGAATGGGAACACGCTTGAGATCTGGCACCGGAGAAAGACATTGTCGAGTGTTTTCTGAAAAACAAGAATTGAATGGATTGTTTTGTACCTCGTGTAGATTAATTCAACTAAGCGACGTAGCACGGCACTGGAAATTACACTATGCAGTTGGTCGATATTAATACAGGCCGAGGAGGAGCGTGTGCAATGGTCCATATACTGATAACCTTAACAATACATATAAACTGGGACTTTGGTTGCAGAGTGTATTATTTGTCTCTGCCGTGCAAGTTATAATTTCTCTCTATGAATAAAACAAGTGGCTGTTATCGAAATGTAATTCTTAAATCGACGAGTCAGTCAATGTAACTATCATCACAGAATGTAAAGGAGTTCTACTCAATCAATCCACCGATACGACTACACTCTGTATGATTACAACACATATAAGGGAAGTGGGAAGAGGTGCCGACATACTGACAGTCACATGACTTCACAGTGTAGTCTTCCAGTTAACCTATTCTGAAGCACAAATCAAGAATCTAACGATTCGTGATATGTGTTGTATCGCAGGTACGCTTTTACTGTACCTGTCCATGTGACAAATTGGATGATATGATCACACGGCCCCTAGCACCGGCATAAGCGTTATTAGATACAAAGAAACACATTCTGAATAACAAGTATTGGCGGATACTGCTGTAGAAGCATAAGTCGACACGCTTGATCGGCCATTCACAGCGTAGGTGGGCCCTTTTTCAACCACTCAGCGATATTAATTGGCTGCTCCTGACATACTGTTAGTTTTCAGCTTGAAACTGAAAACTGAAAAACAAGATGACGCAGTTGAAATCCTCTGAGGAATTACTGTCAAACCACCCTGGAGCAACGGAGAGAATAGGTAATCTAACAAGGTAAAGACATTGAAGGCACTGTCATACTGTCGTCCTTTCAGGATAAGTGGTCTCTGAATAAAGGTGGCCATAGGAGCAGATTTCATTAGGTAATTACAACGGCCATCGTTGAGGCCAGGATATATAATACAAGCATCTAATCCGCCATTCTATATTCATCTGTCGTCTATTAAAGAGTTGTCGCGTCCATAATCCGAAGACCTATCTCAGATAATAGCGTTAGCACCAAATTAGAAGAATAAATCATAGTGTACATAAAACTAGGCTAGTTTTCTGCAAGAGAGAAACGGTCAACAATTTTCAGTGATGCCAGCAAGACATGATGTTCCCAAAATATCGAAACCGTATCGCTGATCATTATTCTTAATCCAAATGACTTTCGTTGTATATTCGTTATCTAGAGTATGATGTCTCTCAGTCACGCTTTGATGGTGACTGTTCATATGAACACTATGAGGATCTCGAAATACACGGGTTCATACGGCCCCTAGCCTCTGGTTAAGCGGAATTAGATACAAGTCACGAAACGTACCGCCATATATCTTGCACGCTACGCTCGTATTGTGCTATCAGCATGCGATATGCATATCGCCAAATTTGAGAAACCGCGAGTAGAGGCGCTTGATGATATAGCCCTGTTTTATAAGTTTCTGCAATAATGTGTTGTGATGTCACATTCAACACAGGATCTAGCAAATGTTACTAGGCTAGTTATGTACACGCTGAATGCAAGTCCCTCTGGTATATTACTGTCCTCATAGGGACAGCTTACGATGTTGAAACTGTAAGCATCTTTTTTGTCGTAAAGTCGACGAGAGAGGAGGCCAGCATCATTTTCATAGAGATATAGGTCCGAATAAGATGTGCCGTTAGAATCATCTGTAGTTTCCTTCAGATCCAGTGAAAGTGGATATATATCATTCACGCGTCATTTATATAGCGATTATCCACAGCAAGAAGATTGTCTATATAGTGTTGGTTGAATTAGAAGGAACGGGCTTTGAAATTATCTGTTTTTGAAAGCGCCTGCATAGGGTTGATTCATAACAGATATAGGTCAGCCAAAACGGATGCACCGTTCGTACCTATGGGATACCTATGTGTTTTTGATATATTGTATTGCCAAATTTCACATAAATATTATTAATGAGAAATTCAAGCAAATCTATATACAAAGGAACATCCCATGAATGATAGCCCGTGTATGTAGTAAAGCTGAAGGATGTTTTATGGCTTTTGATATTAATATATCGGCGATCAGTTTTCTTGAACACCGATACTATTAATGAACTAAGACGGACTATAAGGTCCTGATGTGGGAGTGTAGTATAGAGAGTCGAGAAATCTCATGTGAATACATGTTTGTAGGGTACTTGTCCTTTCGCATCAAGTTCTTCTGCAAGGCATTTTGAGTTCTTCAATATCCACATGCATCCAACGCCAGAGTTCTTAGAAATAGTGGCGTAATACCTTTCCCAAAATGCTTGTACCTCCTGAAGGGCCTTCGTCAGCAGGGTTGAAAGAAGCTTTGTGGTGCAGCTTCTAGAACGGATATGAATCTAGCTTTGTATGGGGATTTATGCATTTTGGGTGTCGAGTATTCTTTCGATTTATGGTTATATGTGGCTTGAAGACAAATACCTCTTTCCTTGAGAAACGTTTAGTGGTTTTTAAATAATCTTCCAGAGTAAATGCTGTTAGGGATTAAGTAGACTTATTCGACGACGGTGGGCTTATACTCAATTCCTTAACTACCACCTGGTAATAGTAATATTTACATATGAATGCTATATTATTTGGAGCTTTGTCTGCTCGGACCAGGACGAATTTACTCTGAGATTTGCTAGAACTTGCGAATTGAGGTTTCTCAGTACTTGTTTTGCTTAGGAAAGGGTAATTCTGTCAATATGGCGGATTGTTTCAACGACCTTATTCTTGGGGAGGTCCAGCGAGTCAGTCGAAAATACGCTATATCTTGAGAAACTTTAGTGATTGTGGATGGTGTAATATTTCCCACAGATCGTATTATATCTCTGCCAGTTAGATTTAAAACTCTCAGAGGTAAAGCATAAAGGACCGCGCGCAAGCTATGTACTCTGTTAGGTGTGTTAGTTAGAACCACTCAGTAATTTAAATTGATTTGATAGTGAATCAACGCACTATTAAACTTTCTCCAACCATGGCTGCGATGTATCCCTTGATGGAGCTAAATAGCTGCGTAATATTGGATATATTTGAATGGCGGTTTGTAACATTGCTGAACCCTTTGACATTATCATTTAAACCATACGGAAATACTGACCCAAGCTCCAGCATCTAGAACAGTTCCCGTTCTCGGATTTTTCTCTCAAATCCAAATTGGGAATCCTTGGTGGATGGGTAGATTATGTCTATAATCTACCTGTCCCAGCCATTGTTGGGGCCAGAAAAATGTTTGCCTGTAAGCAATTGTTTTTTTTCCTAACGGATTTTCTGTGACCTTTCACCTTCAGATGGAATCTTTGATTCTATTACCGTGCTGTTTGTAGTATAAACATATTTGTCGTCAGTCGTGAGAGCAGAAAACCTCCACTCTTTTCGATTCACGTTGATGATATTAATTGCGGATGTGGCGAACACGGTCAAATATTGAATATGCTATTTGCCAACTTACCTGAGAGACATCCAAATGAAGGATCTGGCAGCTGGTCAAACATTTTAGATCCCAAGGAATAGTCTAGCGGCTGAGAATCATAGGGACAGTGCTCTTTGATCCACGGTGACGGAGCGCGGATCTTTGAGACTGAGCTGTCGAGGGAGAGCTGGAACGGGTCCACGATGGTGTCCTGGAACAGCGACTCAATAATAGAAATCTCCGGTCCTGCAATTAATACAAATATTATTAAGTTTTCACTTGAAATTTAACACTAGTGAATTCAGTGTAACTTCCTCGTACAATATTGAGGCCTTTTTTCGTTCAACAGTATTAACATAAAAACTAAAAAAAAAAAGTAAAAAAAACAATCATAGTACACATAAACATAGGCTAGTTTCGTGCAAGAGAGAAGCGGTCAGCATTTTTCAATGATGCGGACAAGACATCGTGATGTTCTAAATATCAAATCCGCATCGCTGATCCGTTTTCTTATTCCATATGATTTTCATTGTAACAGTTGTTATCTTGAGAAGGATGTGTCTCAGCCACACTTTGATTGAGACTGTTCCTATCAACACCATGATGATCTTGAAATACTTAGGGTTCATATGGCCCATAGCCCTGGATTAAGCAAAATTAGACACGTAACTTTCATGCCGCGCTCGTATTTTGCTATCACTATGCGATATATATCGCCAAATTTTAGAAACTGTGAGTGGAGGAGCTTGGTGTTATAGACGTATTTTACACATTTACACAGGATCTAGCAAATGCTACTAAGCGAGATATGTATACGCCATAAGCAGGTCTCACTGGAGTCCATGAAGGAATAGTTTACGATAAAATCGTAACCATCTCCTTTGTCTAAAGTCGGCGAGAGAGAAAGCCCGCTTTATTTTCATGGAGATATAGGTCCAAATATGATGTGCCGTTAGGGCTATCGGTAGTTTGCTACAAATCCGTTGAAGGTGGACATACATTCTTCACTGCGTCATGTTCGTGAGTTAATCCTGTATGACTGATCACGGCTTGATCGAAACGTATCTGGCTGGTCCGATGAGTATAACCTACAGCTTTAACACATGAAGCTTGTTCTTATGCCCAGCTTTCCATAAAGATTGAAACAGCTTTCTAACAAAAGTACAGGTGTACAAATAGTACTTATAAGAATACCTATATGCTGTTGATATACTGTGTTCCCCAATTTCACATTAATGAGAAAATTAGAGGACTCTATAAACAAAGAAACACCCCATGAATGATATCCCGTTTATGTAGAAGAGCTAAGGAATGCTTTATGGCTTCTGACATCACTATATCGGACATAATTATTTTTTGAACACCGATACTATTAATGAACTAATAAGACGGCCCATAAGGTTCTGGTGAGGAATAGTAGTATAGAGAGTCAAGAATTCCCAGGTGAATACATGTCTGTACTCATCAAGTTCTTCCGTAAGACCTTTTGAGTCAATATCCACATTCAACGCTTCTAGCTTTTACTGGCGCAATATCTTTCCAAAAATGTTTTAACTCCCGTCAACACGGGGGGAAGAAGCATGGCGGTGAAGCTCCTAAACCAGCTATGAATCCACCTTTGTATGGTGTGTTGAACCTTTTAGGAGTCCATTGTACTTTTGGTATAGCGCCATGTGTGTTTGTAAGACGGATATCTCTTTCCTTGAGAAAGGTTTTGTGATTGTTGTGATCTTCCAGAGTTAATGCAGTGTAATCGATGATGGTATTCTTATACTCAATTCCTTAACTAGGCATACCCCAAAGTATGTAGCGCATATAATTTCACTTAATGTGGATTACTTGGGAAAATCGGCTATGCCATGAAGAGCATAACCAGGATAATTGCAAGCCCGAGAATCTCATGATTCTCCTATAACAAGGGCGTGTTTTCGTTTTCGTACATGAAGATCGCCAAATATATTCCTCATGTGGCAAACAGCATCGATACCCGTATCGTTATGGGGAATTACATATCTGAGCGGATACACAAATCCCTCCCAGGCAGAAATGTGTTCAATTAAGGATTTATTTCGTGGACATAATTTCTGAGGACTGTTGACTTGAATGTATAAGTGCAGAGCAATTTGAGTTACGCACGATACTGACTCAGCGTGAAACAACAACAACATAAGATGACTGCAACTATGTTGTCAAGACATTTGCCAGGTCATGGTGCATGAAACACTGCGAAATCAATATAGATAAAAAATCGCAACTTACACGCTCTCGGGAACTAAACAACTGAACACATTACTAAATGTGTGGTAGGCAGCCCCCACTGTTGACATGTGGTGACATTGTGCGTTGATCCCGAAAGAGGATGAATTGATACAGCGCCACTACGCTATAAAAGCAAGGTTCCCTTAAGTAATACAATATTTTGCGCAATTTGCGCATAATCTATTTGTGATATACACGTAATAATCGCAAGGTATCGGGTCTGATGAGTCTTGAATAACTGTGCATTGAAGTAGTGAATTCGTGCAAAATAGCTAATAATACATAGATCGACCATATTCAGAACCGGGTTTGTTCCACAACTATACCTAGAACGAATATATTGTATGGAACTCACTCTGGTTTTCTGGATCCGTGTATATGTTTACAGGGGAAAATTTGATTTCACCTGAAAATCCGGTATTTCGGACGGTCCCGTTATTCAAGACTCATTAGATTCAATAATGTGCATACCACATAATGTTGTACGCAAAAGATAATATATTATTTTTGGCGCAGATCACTGGGGCCGGATCTTCGCTACAACGTACAATGTCCTTTAGTCCACACATCATTAGTTCGACCCTGCCGGGCTGACAAACAACGTGAATATCAGAGTAACAGGACAAGGAACATGTTGATTGAGTATCATATCATATAACAATCCCAAAGTGTCAAAATTCGTCCGTGTAGGTCTACCAAATGGATTAAATTTCTATCTAGGATAGATTAACCGTTAAACAAAACGGAAATAGAGTGGGTACAAGACCGCTTCAACCCAGCTAACCCGGTTTACTTTTAGTACTTTTGCACATGGTTAAATTTATCAATAAATACATGACTAAATCAGATATTTGTAGTAGGTTGACACTGTTGGGGCTATATCAGCTGTAGGTGGCAGAGCCCAATTTAATGATAATTCCCCTTCTTCCCCTGCAGACTTGCATTGTCTAGTTCCCTAACCGTTCAACAAATTGACAGATTTCGCTCCAATGTCTCGAGAATAGCTATGGAGTAATGTATGTATAGAGTACCAAAATTGAGGTCAAGGTCGCTGGACCAGAAATCATCGATTTCAAAATCGCAAGTTTTGTGAGGGATTTATGATGGGATTACAATGTGTTATGTAGCAACATTGGGGTCAACGAAAGGGGTCACTGTCACTAAAAAAACAAAGAAATATTAAAAATTGCTTTCGTGAGTGGAGTGAGTAAGTGAATGAGATTTAACGCCGCTTTCATCTATATTTCAGTCATCACGACGTTGGGTCCTATTCTTTTTCACACCCGGGAACCACACGAGAGTGATCCTATTCCTTTTCACACCCGGGAACCTCACGGGTGCCTAAGTTAGTCGCCTCTTACGACAAGCTGTCTGAGGAGCTGAGGTCTATTCTCACCATGACCTGCGGGGTGCACAACGACATCCCAGGTCAATCCCCGGAAGCCCCACGGGGCTTTCGTGAGTGGATACGTTAGTGAGAGACGATATGTTATGTATTAAAAATTAGGTCATCAACATCACTGTGACCCCCAAATCAGGAAAGTACTAAAAAAATTATGCTTCAGTTCAGGGATGTGGATTATTTTCTGACTTCTTGAACACCTCAGGCTTGTTGCAACGTAACTCAGAAACTCTGGCTGTGATAGGTAAATATAGAGTAAGGGGGCGTGGCATTCCTATCACAGCTCAGATCGAAGGTAGGTTAAAATTTGGCGATAACAACTGATGTCGCGAAAAGCGCCTTTTCGCTGACGAAAATAACGAAACGGGAGAGAAAAAATATGCCAATTTGATACAGTTTGACCGACCTGAGCTTCTTTGTCCATGTACCATCTATCATGACTGTTTTGATGCTGACAAAATGTGATCAAATGTGTGAGAAAAACCTCGATTGATTTTAACGTTTTCGCGCCTTTCTGACATCTTGTAAGGATATGACCTTCGCTATTTTTATCTCGTGACCCTTCTGATCACGTGAATAAACACACGTCGCTATTGGTTTATAACCGTTCTTGATGACGTGATCCAAAGGTCAACCCCATTCTGCGCATGTCCCTGTAAACTGTGGAGAAAGAAACACAACGGTTTTGTTGACAAAATCCGTGTTTGATGGCAGATTCCGTCGAATTAAAGGAGTCATTAGGTGGTTGTCATAGTGTTGGAGATGCCAAATCATATTATTTATCGATAAAATGCTTTTTGTGACTCTGTCTCAATTCCCCACTCCGTGTGCAGTTAAAGATCTCGAGCGACTGACGTCTTATTTAGTTATTTCCATTTCAGGCTCTATCAGTCATTCAGGCTAAGGAGTCAGATTCAGCAACAACATCCCAAAAATAGACTCCTTAGCCGATGTTTTCGGGCTAGTTGCAACGAAGAAACATGTAGGGATAGAAAAGGTCTCTGTGAACCCTTTTGTTGAGTGTTCAGTTGATGCATTAGGAGGAGGCGTTGTGTCCGGCCAAAGCGAAAGCTAGACATCAACATCGACTCCTAGATTTATTTCTAAATGACGCAGACCATAGTGCTAATCTGGCTCGAGTTGAACATTTAAGAGTGCAGCGGAAGTCAACACTTCAAAATTTAATTTCATCTTTTCCTTTCATATTGGCCTACAACTAAAATATTTCGACGTAGATTTCTCTGCACAGTATGACAGAGGAACTTACTACAAAGATAGTATAGCCAATGGCAAACCAGCAGGTATGCTACTGGGGGTTCACAAACAGATTTCAATGTATAAATATTTCTACTGACAAATATATGTTATGGTAACCAGTCGTGCGAATGAAGGCGTATCTTAAGAGGGAGATGTAGGCTTACAATCTGTTTAAAACCTCCAGCTGGATTTTAGCCGCGTGTATTGACAGCTATTCAATATGACGTGGCTCATCATTCATCAGCGAAATAAACATATACCTTTCACTGATGTCGTTCTGTATCAGGAAAATCTGGAGTAAATATCTTATAACAAAGATGTGGTGACTCCCTGCTGAACCCGGAAGTAGAGTACTGATATTACACACAATTCTAGACACACAGAAATAACCTCATTCCAGTCGCCACAAACCCGATTTTCCGGGACTATTTTTTTAGCGAAACATTATTTAAGAATACAAACGTAAATTAGATTGGAGCGATATGCAAGAGGTGGGAAAAATTAACGACGTCTGGTGACTAAAAAGCAACCATGTGACTCTACAGGAAAGTATTCGTCGGCACCTAACATTCAGACCCGAGAATACGGTGGATCCTCGGACGTAGCCTTAGTATCTCAGCCGCGCTTTTTGTTGCAGCTGTTCATGTGGAGATTATGAAGTATCCACACGGCTCCTAGCACCGGTTTACGCAGAATTAGATACGCTAGCTCGGGAGCTGTGATGACAGATCAGCTCAAACGCCTCATCTGATGTTAATGGGTGAGCATCATGGACGTCTGATAGAGTATACGCCTTAACATAGGGTAACCTGGTAAATGCAAGAAACCTAGAAAAACTAACCTGTAATGTCCGACGTGGTACGGCTTAAATTTCCCACCGAAACAATAAACCTACATATATTTGTCGAGTGGCATGTACAGAGAGCCGGCCTCGGGGACTAACAGTCCACCAGCAGAATCCTATCATATACCGGTAATAAATTGAAGCTATATGCAAGAGGTGGGAAAAAATGACGACGTATGGTGACTAAAAAGCAACCATATGACTCTACAGGAAAGTGTTCGTCGGCACCTAACATACAGATCTGAGAATACGATGGATTCTCGGACGTAGAAACCGCCATGTTTTTCCACGGATGATATTTTTTGTTGATACCCTCTATTATTTATTACACTGAAAAAGGACAATACCCGATTGAATATACTTTTGAAAGAATTATACAATGGAATATAGAGTCATTCGGTGGTTGTATTCGGGGTATCACGAAGAAAAAAGTACCTCTAAAGCGTTAATGATTGGCAGAGTCAAATTAGCTACTGTCCTGTCACACTGTGGAGAATGCTGAAATAACAGCGGAGGACATTCCGAATAACATTTTATACAACAAACAGGACACGTTCACGTGGTGTACAAATAACTCATAACCTATTACAAACCGGATGTACTTTCTCAGCGAATACAGAATAATGTTTGTTGGGAAACCTATTTATTGATTAGAAGTTTGTAGTCATGGTAGGTGAATATAACTATATTTTTTATAAGCGTCTTTGTGTTACCAGAAATATATCTTATCAACCTTTCACAGCGAAGTGGATTTGCACCCCTAGATTCAACAGGTTAAAGTTATATACATTGTTAACTATTGACTGACACCAAAATGGTCCTATTTCGACGTTATCTGTTGCCATAGCAACCACCTGAATCTTAAGGGAAAATAGGCCATAGAATTCCAAGTCCCTCGTCAGGGGCACCAGCTACATAGATTATGAAAGTGTAATCTACTATAACTGGTACCACTGCTGCGGGTGACGAGGACCTTCATGGTCTATTGTTTTAATGAACTTTTTGTTTAAAAAAATCCGTTGAGTCATTCTGCTTTTATTGCTCAGAGGTAAAAGTTAAGGTCGGCCCGCTTGCGGCTCCAGCTATAGGCAGAGGTGCACGAAACAATCTGAAGATGTCAAGGTATTTACAAATTTGGAAAGAATATGCTTCCAGGTGGAGCCACAACACAACAGTCATTATATCTAAATCTGGCCCTCAGTCCTATAGGCGTTTGTGAATGAAATGCAATCCAAACAGAAATGTATCCACACACAGACTCTGAAAAGAATTCGTTAAGTCGTTCCAATTGCATTGCCCAGCAACAAAATCGCCCCGATTAAATGCACATGTATTAAATATTCGCGGAAGAATTAGGCATATTTTGAAAACTTTCGTTACAAAATATCTCCAAATCGAGTCAGATCATGCATGCTGCAAACTGCCGTCAGTCGCACAACAGGAGTTCGACGTGACGTCAGTCGCGTGATAGGCTTCGACAGTGGCATCAACAAAAGTTATACAGTGAATATATCATTTCTGGCCAGTAAAGATGACATCACGTGACGTTCAATGGATCAACCAAACGGAGGAATCAGTGCTAGTCATACAATAAACACTAAGAGAAACCCGGACAGATGTACGTTTTCTCAGAGATATTAATTGTCAGAAACCACTAAAAATCGCCTTACTTATTATGTAGTAAGTTGATTGAGCACATCTTAAGAAAACTATATTCGCCGCCACACATGACCCATTACACAAGGTAGCTTGGCCTTTTCGCTCAAACATACAAAAAATTCAGCACAAATTGCACCCCATTGCAAGGTCGCCAGAGATAGGCCAGATACCATTACGGCAAATTTCTGAGGTGGCCAATCAAACGGGCCCAGATTGTTTTTCGATTAAAATTTGAAAAGATACATGAGTAGTGTGACTAACGTCACAGGACCTACGAAGTAAAGTAGGCATTAGGACTCCGACGCGCACTGAACTCTTGGACCCCGCCTCCCCAAGTTGAAATCCTGCCTATATTAAGATGGGCACAGCCCAAGTAAGAAAGTGATTTTCATAAAAAAATCACAATTTTTTTTAAAATCAAAAGTAGGTCAGCTCAGAACTTGCTGGTTACAGTCCCCTAATGCACGTTCATGCCAAAAATCAAGGTTCTAATGTCAACGGTTCTCTTTATTTTGCCAACGAAAGGACTCGGATGGACTGACTGACTGACTGACTCACTCATTACCGGACAATTTGCAAATGAGAAACTGCTTCGTAGGAATATTGACATATTTGAGAGTCAAAAATTATAGAAACATTTTAAAATACGTCACAGACCATTTCTTGTCCAGTCAGGTATAATGGACTATCAATGGTCGCCGGAAGTAAAGTGGTGGTTTGTGACCTAATGGATATATGTGTACCGGTACCGTAAATAACTAGAACAGATCATGTTGTATATCTTCTTTTAAGGGGTCATGTGCAAGGTTTCGTTGACATTAACAAATTCTGTAGGCAATGTAGTTCACTTGATAGCTTCTCAGAAACAGTTTACTCGACAAGTGTGTCGCAACCGTCTCTTGAAAAGATGTAAACGTCACGATAAATACTCTGAACCCGGATGAGAAATTCTCTATCGATTTTCGGAATAACGAGATAGCAATCAGAAAACTACACACACTACATAAAACAATAATGGCAAAAACAAATCGAATGTCTTCCGCGCTAACAGAGCACGTGTTTCCATTATGTGCAAGAAATGTTCCGAAGAAATTTTGCCATCTCAGCTGAAATATTGCACTTCCGCTTCACTATTAAAGTCGCGGATTAAGACTTATTTATTGAATTGTAACTCAATTTAATCCGCTCAGTTGTTGATATCGCGTGGGAAATGGATTTTTTTTTTATCAGCGTGGATACTGTATCCCATGATACTGTGCATGTGTCACTATATACGTAGGTGTTTTTTGTTTGTTTTTTATATCTAATTTTCATGTTTATAGCGAATGATATCTAGTATATTAAAATTAATCGGCAACGAAACCACATTTTTTACATAACATCATTGGATAAAACATGGCCATAGGGATTTCATCTCGTCATTACAATTTATTGGTCTATCAACTTATTGTGATGCTTCGTCGAAATGAATTATGAAGACTTTTCAACAACCTATCGAGTTGATTATGACTTCTTGTTATTCAAAAAAATCATTTTCGAAGTCTAGAAGCCTGTAGGGAACCTGGAACCTTAACATATGTACATAGTTACTTATTCATCGCCAATCATATACGCATATTTCTCTCAATTATCACATGTAGTATAATTCTAATCCATATCGAAATACCGGTTCCCTAGAACTCCAAAACTTAATTCAAGATATCATTTATTCTAACGAAGCGTCATCTCATATGCCTTCAACCACTCACACGTCGCTTGAATCTCTAATCTTGAGATGTTTGTTGAGAATATGAAAATTAGGTTTGTGTAAGTTAAAGGGCTTCTTGACTAAAATTCATGCAGTTCACGAATTTCGATGCAGCCCCTTGGGTTGTCATTCTGGATTTCAAGTAGGCCGCCATCCGAAACCTATTTTTGCGAATAAGTCATTATACGTAAACGAATTATGAACATTATATCAGTGGCTATACCCACCTTTTCAGGGCCAAGGCATCACGTGTTGGCCATGTTGAATTGCAAGATGGCCGCCCTCCGAAACCTGTTTGTGTCAATATATCCTTACCAAAACGCGTTATGATTTTTTGTTCCAGTACATCCACATTTTCAGGAACAAGGATTCATACGGCGGCTCTGTAGACATGACGTAACATCGGTCATCTTCGATTTCAAAATGACCATTATTTGAAACGTATTTTTCCGACGAAGTAGGCTCTCATTTGCAAATTGTCCAGTAATGAGTGAGTCAGTCCATCCGAATCCTTTCGTCGGGCAAAATAAGGAGAACCGTTGATATTACAACCTTGATTTTTGGCATGAACGTGCATTAGGGGACTGTTACCAGCAAGTTCTGAGCTGACCTACTTTTGATGAAAATTTGACCTACTTAGGTAACCTGTAACATTACGCTTGGACCCCCAGTCATTTAGGTGACCTATAACATTACGCTTGGACCCCCAAGTCATCTTCTTCACCCTACTTCGTAGGTCCTGTGACGTTAGTCACACTACTTATGTGTTAGGAAATTGGTACATTTCCTACGATGAGGCTTCAGATAATGGCAGAACATACATATTTTAACGGCGGCCCATTTGGATTTCAAGATGACCGCAACTTATTCTTCTCAATATCGTATCATATGAATGACACAGGAACTTTGAAACAGATAATGCCAGACAATACAGAAAAGGCTGACAGAAAGTTCATACCTTTCTATCATTGTTAGTCTTAGAATACAGCTTGTTTCTGCGCAAAGCTATATAAATTCAAATGGGTCTATAGCTATACCTGTGAGCTACAGGTAACGTCATCTGACATTTTGTTTCTCCTAGTTACATCACAGTTGAACACCAAATTACAGACTTATTTTGCTATACTTATAGAGGGATCCATGAAACAGACACATTAGACTTGCTATACTGTTTAAGACACATACGTTGTTTCGTTGATTATATAAATAGACAAACTTCGGAGCTGTATTCAACGTAAACATATTTAATCGAATGTATTCTGTATGGTGTTCTATTTGTGCCAAGTTTCCGTCGCCTTTTCAAAACGCGACGTCGCCTTTTGAAACGCGACGTCGCCTTTTGAAACGCGACGTCGCCTTTTGGAAAACACGACGTCGCCTTTTAAAACGCGACGTCGCGTTTCTTTCCTATGTTTTTGCATTGTAAAACTCGACACAACGGAACTCGACGTCGCGTTTTCAAAGGCGACGTCGTGTTTCACCCACGTCTTGTTTGGCAATGTTAAAAGATAGGAAAGAAACGCGACGTCGTGTTTTTTAAAAGGCGACGTCGCGTTTTCAAAAGGCGACATCGCCTTTCAAAAGGCGACGTCGCCTTTTGAAACGGCGACGTCGCCTTTTGAAACGCGACGCCGCCTTTCGAAACGCGACGTCGCCTTTCGAAACGCGACGTCGTGTTTTGATAGTAGAACTGCGCATGTCTAGGGATCATTTATTTTCAAGAAATTGTGTTGTGACTATAGATACAATGCTTTAGTTAGACAAGACAAATGACATACATGTAGATATATGTAGAAGACTGTGTAAATGAAATGTGTGGTAGGAAACTTCGCTGTGCTTATATCCGTCTCAGAAATTAGGTCATGTATATCCATTGAGTATACGCACCACTCAAGACAAGAACAAGCTGACATTATTAGTGCGCATAATGCATGTATTTAGACAATGTTTCCTCATTAGCTTTCAGTTACTTGTACAGCGACCAACTAATTTTTTTTCAAGATAATCATCCTGTCCGTCCTCTAAACGTTTGTCAGGCTTTATTATTTTTATATTATTCACATTGTATCATTAATCTTGGGTGTAAACTCGGCTGGCAGTGTCGTTTATTACTTGACTTTAAATTGCCATTTCACTATGCATTCAGTTATAGCACAATGCACTCATGGACTCACTAAGTGGAAGCTGTGCCGTTAGTGTCACCCATAGAGGACATTTAAATGTTGATTGATTAATTTATTTCAACTGGGTTAAAACGGTCCTCGGTGAAAACAGTTTCTACCTAGACCACCAGGTGTAAAAATGGAAGCTGGATTGATCTGCATGGGTGGAAAACATTCCAGCCAGGTGCTTCTCAGGTTAATGATATTAAAAGTGACTTACCAATTTGAGTAATACGTTATTGAATTTGAGCTTTGAACCCTTTGTATAGTTATTTATACGCTATGTAGCGGTTTTAAAATAATTGGGCACTCTATCGCAAAAAAACAAATTCTCTTAGTTCAGATAGGTCAATGCTACCACCACCTATTTTTATCAAAAATAGGAAAATAAGCGTGTAACCATATAACTGAGGTAAATATGATAATATGGATAAAATATTACTATAAAATTGGTCCTCTGTTCCAAGAAAGGACCAAAAAGCTTACATTTATGATAATTTTGACACATTTAGGAAGAAAATATACCAGTTATCGTCGTTTAAAAATATATTATTGGTTGAAGACATATAGGGGGAGGGGATTTAGTTTAATGTCACACTCTAGGCTATATCCATCGTTCTATTTTCATTTCTGTTTTTCAGATGGAAAGCTGGAACATGGAAGCGGTGTTGACCTCTTTCATCTGTCTACTTTCAATTCACGAGATAGAAATCTGAATTGTTGAATGTTACATGGAAAGGTGTTTAGTTCTACAAAGTTCTACGTAATCAATCCGAATGGTCTAAAGTCAGTTTTAGGAGAAGGAAGTGTTCATGATTCTGAGTAAGATGCCGTTTGCGGCATGTTGATATTCAAAAGGGTTGCAGAGATATTGGGTTTTGAAATCTTATTGTGTGCAAATGAGATTTGAGTAGTAATAAAAGACATCTTCATACCTATTTAGGCGAAGATAACTCTTGCACGCGGATTCACGCGGAGGTGAAGTCACATCCGGTCAAAGGTTAGTTCTGGGTCGAAGGTCATTTCCGGGTCACGTCCGGGCCACGGGACTTCCGGTGTCAATCTGCGCATGAGCAGTAGAAAAAGGGCATTGGGTGGACGTTTTAGGCTAGAGGTGGACGAATGGGTCGTGTGATGTATCATTTTGAAGCACTCATGCATAAGCCTCTGACTGAACTGATGTGTTGTGGAAATGCACAGACGTCATTAGTATGGTGTTCTATTTGTGCCAAGTTTCCGTCGCCTTTTCAAAACGCGACGTCGCCTTTTGAAACGCGACGTCGCCTTTTGAAACGCGACGTCGCGTTTTTAAAACACGACGTCGCCTTTTGGAAAACACGACGTCGCGCGACGTCGCGTTTCTTTCCTATGTTTTTGCATTGTAAAACTCGACACAACGGAACTCGACGTCGCGTTTTCAAAAGGCGACGTCGTGTTTCACCCACGTCTTGTTTGGCAATGTTAAAAGATAGGAAAGAAACGCGACGTCGCGTTTTAAAAGGCGACGTCGTGTTTTTTAAAAGGCGACGTCGCGTTTTCAAAAGGCGACGTCGCCTTTCAAAACGCGTCGCCTTTTGAAACGCGACGTCGTGTTTTGATAGTAGAACTGCGCATGTCTAGGGATGTGACTATAGATACAATGCTTTAGTTAGACAAGACAAATGACATACATGTAGATATATGTAGAAGACTGTGTAAATGAAATGTGTGGTAGGAAACTTCGCTGTGCTTATATCCGTCTCAGAAATTAGGTCATGTATATCCATTGAGTATACGCACCCCTCAAGACAAGAACAAGCTGACATTATTAGTGCGCATAATGCATGTATTTAGACAATGTTTCCTCATTAGCTTTCAGTTACTTGTACAGCGACCAACTAATTTTTTTTCAAGATAATCATCCTGTCCGTCCTCTAAACGTTTGTCAGGCTTTATTATTTTTATATTATTCACATTGTATCATTAATCTTGGGTGTAAAACTCGGCTGGCAGTGTCGTTTATTACTTGACTTTAAATTGCCATTTCACTATGCATTCAGTTATAGCACAATGCACTCATGGACTCACTAAGTGGAAGCTGTGCCGTTAGTGTCACCCATAGAGGACATTTAAATGTTGATTGATTAATTTATTTCAACTGGGTTAAAACGGTCCTCGGTGAAAACAGTTTCTACCTAGACCAACACATTTTCACTTGGCTGTAAATCTTTCACCACCAGGTGTAAAAATGGAAGCTGGATTGATCTGCATGGGTGGAAAACATTCCAGCCAGGTGCTTCTCAGGTTAATGATATTAAAAGTGACTTACCAAGTTGAGTAATACGTTATTGAATTTGAGCTTTGAACCCTTTGTATAGTTATTTATACGCTATGTAGCGGTTTTAAAATAATTGGGCACTCTATCGCAAAAAAACAAATTCTCTTAGTTCAGATAGGTCAATGCTACCACCACCTATTTTTATCAAAAATAGGAAAATAAGCGTGTAACCATTCCCGGAGACGCCGCCACAAATTTAGGTTCGTTTATTCCAATCTCAGTTAAGAGTTTCTGCCCTTATTGCTTCGCTCTCCTATCAAAGTCTAGTTTCACGATAACGGTGACAACCTTGTAACCCACAGTTTTGCTGATAGAATTGGAACCCTCTACTATTGTGATTGTCTTATAATTCTCTGAGATGGTCAAGCGGATAGCTCTGGCTCACTAATAACAAATGCTCCCTAAACCTGCACATGCGCAGTTGAAAGACCAAAAGGCGACGTCGCGTTTCGAAAGGCGACGACGCGTTTCTTTCCTATCTTTTAACATTGCCAAACAAGACGTGGGCGAAACACGACGTCGCCTTTTGAAAACGCGACGTCGAGTTCCGTTGTGTCGAGTTTTACAATGCAAAAACATAGGAAAGAAACGCGACGTCGCGTTTTAAAAGGCGACGTCGTGTTTTCCAAAAGGCGACGTCGTGTTTTAAAAACGCGACGTCGCGTTTCGAAACACGACGTCGCGTTTCAAAAGGCGACGTCGCGTTTTGAAAAGGCGACGGAAACTTGGCATAAATAGAACACCATACATTAGCGTCAGCCTGTATCCAAACATGGGTGGTATCCTATTAAAGCTCTTATCAGGTAGAGTCAGACCGGTGGTGCTGAGGAGTAGGAGAGAAATGAGAATTTCGGGGGTGCTGACTATGCCCCACGCATTTCAAGGTCATATGCATAGCAATACATGCAGCGAGAGAAGGGGAATCATCACGCACCGCCTAATTAACGCCTACCTTAACGCCGTATCTTAACGCCTAAACGCTTTATCTTAACGCCTTAACGCCCTAATATAACGCCTAAATGTCACGATGTAGACAGATGAGAGAAAGAAAGATCAACTCGTTCACAAGTTTTCATATACTAGTAGTTTATTCTCCCCAATGTTACATCATACCCAAGCTAGGGTATGTTTACAATTCAAGTAGGCTCTTGTCCAATCAGAAGCCGCAAATTAGCGCTGCATCTGTCATATTCGTTCTTGTCCGTTGGGTGTATTCTCGGCTGCGTTTGTCCAATCAGATGCCGCCATTTGGTGTTGCGTCAACCTTCGGTCATGTTCGCTCTGATTCGTTTGTTCTAATCGTCGTCGGGCAGGCCAGGATACTGCAACGGCAAAATGTCCTGGAACAGCTGTTTTGGCATTTTGATCGCATTTTGCAGGACCTGTGCGTGGGGTCGCCTTTTATTTCAAGCGGTACCAGGCTATACTGTTCATAGATCACCATGTCTGTTTTTCTGATGCAGGGACGCATTTGGATGTACGCCGGTTTTAAGTTATTCTGTCCGGCGTCCTCGGCCGCCTCAGCATAGCTTCATGCACAATACGATTCCAAAGGTAGGTTATTTCTCACTCAGGCTTTCCTGGGACGAAGGCTGACAATCTGAGGTCGAGCTCGCCGTATCAGTAGATTAGAAATGAGGAAAATTTGAAGTGTTTTAAACGAATAATTAACAAATGGAAAGGTCCAAGCTGTTCTTGTTATCTCTGCAGATACGACATTTCTAATTAATTAATTCTATCCTAGTTTTACTACCTTGCAGATAGGAATCTTATGGTATTCCTGATGTATTGCGGTCCTTTTTTCTGTCTAGTCCGTTTTATCTGCGTTTATGCAATACATGCTTTCATAATCTTTTAATTATATATATAAATATATACATATGTTGATCGGACCAATAGCTTTTGTAGCTAATGTTATCTGTAATAACCATTCCAACGTTAAATAAAGATTGAAATGAAATGAAATGAAAATAGATAGTCTCTCAACAGTCTCTGTTTCGGTATCAGTTGATGGACTCTCAGAATCAGCTTGTACTTTCTCGGTATCTGCATCGTCCCATGCATAGTTTTTTGATGTCGCATCATATCGTAATGTCTGGTTAACGTGCGTTCGTACTCAGAGCAAGTATAAGCCATGTTGACGGTTGAACGTCGACTGTGCACGTTTTGGGGGATCTGCTTGCAACGCCTAGCTTAACGCTTCACTACCTGGTGAAATAGCTCAGAAGCTCTGATGAGTATAGATATTTCATGGAATTGACATTAATTCATGGAAATGCAGTGACGTCCGTTGTTACGCCTTAACGCCCGTATCAACACCTTAACGCCCTATCTCTACGCCTTAACGCCGGTCTCAATGTCTTAACACCCGATCTTAACGCCTTACCTTAACGCCCTAACGTCCTAGTTTTTTGCCTTAATGCCCTATCGTAACTCCTGTACGCATTGCCAACCGTCCACTCACACGCACATGTTTTGACCACTGGCCCCTGACCCTTGATGGAATTGATGTCATCACCAGACATCGCCGGAAGTGACGTCATCGCACGCATGCGCACGCGCCTAGTCGTACACCCTGTATCCCATAGCCCGTAGGGCATAGGGTACACCAGGGGGGTGGATGTACCACCAGGCGCGTAAGCATGCATGCATTGACGTCCATTCAAATGCCTTTTTCCACAATTCCCTGTCTGCGCATGAGCGCCATTGCCTTAATTCCAGTATACACCCGTCCAGTCCTATGCTCCCCCACGAGCGCTTCAATATGACACCCACCCGACCCTTTCGAACCAATGATGGTCCACCTCGACCCCAAAACGTTCTTTAAAGTGACATTTTCCCAAAATACGCAGGTTGACGATATTTCCACGATACCCAAGTTCAGTCTGATGCTTCCCAATGAGTGCCTCAACTAATACCTCACACGACCAATTCGGACCATCTCCAGCCCAAAACGTCCACTTCAATGCCTTTTTTTTCTACTGCGCATGCGCAGATTGACACGTGACCCGGACATGAACCGGAAGTGACATTTGACCCGAAAGTGACCTTTGACCCGGATGTGACCTCAGAATAGGTACGAAGATGTCTTTTTACTACTACTGATTTGGCTCAAGATAATGCGCTAAATTATATGTAGTAACAGAGGTCTATGCGATATATATTCATTAAAAAATGTATCGAATTATCTCTACCTGACATCATTGTAGCTCATTTGCATAACAAATTTGTATAAGAAAGTGTAAAAAAAAAAATTTGTCCATTAGAAAGGAAAGTAAGCCGGGTAGGCCTACCCTCATTCTGTGATTTGTTTTTAGATGAAAAAAAAGTGACGTACGTGTCAGCTGAAATTTTGATTAAAAATGTTTGTTCAGTTTTATCTAAAATCCCATTTCATGGATATTTTTTTGTGTTTCCCTATACTTAATCCTATAATAGTAAGGGTACCGGTACCCCAAGCTGATGGGCATCCATATAGCATAAAGCTGATGTGGAACCAGAATCAGAATCATTTACCGGTATTGCTAATCATAGCGCCCTCTAAGGAGCAGACAATCACAGTGTGGTGTACAAGATTGGTGACCCCCGATTTGTATTTCATTTTTTATTTTCTAATTTATATAAAAAGTTTTAATAACAATCTTTGTTGACGAGAGGTGTCGATCTCCGTCTTAAATAATCGTTAAGAATGCTTGAGAATTGTTTCAGTTATTGATACAATAGAAATGTCTATCTCGGAGTTTCGAAAAGTTTCAAACAAACAATTTTTCGATAAATTTCTGTTAAATATCTTCCATAAAATCCAGTCTGCAATAATTTATTCTTATAACGGCTGTTCCTTCCAGATTGTTTGTACCGTGTACGGTCCGCTTCCGGTCCCTTAATATATACACAATTTCAAGTGACCCAGAGTGTATTTGGCGGGAAAGTTTGACTTGGAGCGAGAACACAGATTCGAGTTTCGACCACTATCCGAGAGTGCATAAATTTACCCGGGACAGGATATTCTGACAGGCATTACATAATCATGCAAATGTAGAAACAATGGAAAGAGGACACCAAACCCCGTCTTCAGGCTCTGTCAGACAACCTGGTAAGTTTAAAGCAAAGTCTCACGATGAGGGTTACATTTATTGTTGTTGTTGTTGCACCATAATAAACCTGCATCAGGATTGCACGGAGAAAAGTAGACATGACCCACAGTCCCTTTGGTGAAGAGTTTACTGAGAGATGCGCATAAGGGACGTGATGCCTCAAATGCCTGAAATCGACTTCGTTTCAAATCACTGTACATGTAGCCTACTCCACCACAGCTGCAGGTTTTGGCCCTAGTTGGAAAAACGAGTCTGTAAAAGTACCTGCAGAAAACAAGGGCGTAGACAAGTTGTCAGGTTTGGGTGGGCTTGATAGGGGGAGAGTCTGAGAGGGGGGTATCCCCCCTCGCAGCTTAAGATTTTTTTTGAAACTTGATGGTAAATTGGCACCCTCTGGAAGCATCTGAGCAGTATAACATTGTAATAACTGAACTTTGATTTATGCCAAAATGTCTCATAACAATGACGATCACTACATTGATAAACGTTACAAGCTGAAATGATCATTCAATCTCGGGTTTGCACTATAATTCAAGTTAATCTTTAGACAATACTATCCTGCCCCGATAGCAGCGGAATGGCTGCATTGACGCGCGGCTGAGCACATGAGCTCTGGTTCATTAATCGGGTTGCCTTTTCTATCTTTTTAACATAGGAAATATTGTTAATCGATGATAACTGGGCTATTTTCTACCTGCAGTTGTCAGACTTATAAAAAATGTTAGCTTTCTTGGAAGAGTAGGAAAACGTATCCATATTTACCATATTTACACCAGTTATTAAACAGTGACTTCAGGTCTACTGTCTGTCCCGGATAATATATCTTGGACATTTTCTGCGATATGTCTCGGACAATTTATCGGACCAATCTCACGTTCGGCTATTTCCGTATTGGCGGAACTTAGCCTCTCACACAGAACGCACAACTCCCCACCCGTGGGGAGCGTATGGCGATCAAGTATACTTGGCGATCAAGTATACCAAAGGCACTATTTCGTAGCCGGCTCACGAGCCGGCTACGAAATATTCCCCTTGGTAATCGAGCGATCCGATCGCATTTTATTGTGAATGAAGTTAATTTTAACCAAACAAACATATTTCATTCAAATTATACAAATTCTATGTTTAGTTGAATAACAGCAATCTATCCCCAGAACTCCGCAACTGGGCTAATTTACGGAAATAGACGAATGCAAGATTGGTTCCGCCGAAAATTGATTGTGCGCATGATGAGATAAAATTCTTTATTGTACTGAGCATCTCATTTGGGACAGAGTACAAAACACATAAAAAGTAGAACAAATAAGAAAGTAAACAAACAGGTGCGACGTTTCCGTTTCTGCTCCCAGAAATACACGGAAATAGACGAATGCGAGATTGGTTTCACTGAAAATTAATTGTGCGCATGATAAGATAAGATTCTTTATTGTACTGAGCATCTCATTTGGGACAGAGTACAAAACACATAAAAAGTAGAACAAATAAGAAAGTAAACAAACAGGTGCGACGTTTCTGTTTCTGCAGCCAGAAATCCACTACGCCAGAGGTCACTTTCTCAGCTAAAGTGAGTTCTGAGGCTAGATTGTTTATCGGACAGCATTGAAACTTCACACAGTAGATAAAAAATAATAAATTTATTTCAAAGTATCACCCAAATCCTTCCAGTGGTTCTCCATAAATCGCGAAAAAAAAAATTAAATGGGAGATTTGTGAGTTATATTTTTGACGTCATAACGTCAGGCCTGCATGTTATAACAATGGCAGACCAAAGTCATGGTGGCCCCAAAATAACATGGTATCGATTTTCGTCAACTCTTTCGTCAAAGACAGGAATAAAATTAATGTTTTTTAGTTTATATACTGTGGGAATTTTCAATGTTGTACGATAAATTGTCTCCGAAATATCACCGAAAACGTCTGGGATTTATTATCTGGGACAGACACTAGGTTTACTTCTAGAGTTCCTATATGAAAAGTAGTTGAGAGTTTGTATCTCTTGATTGTGAATAAAGAAAAACTGAACAAATGACCGGGATCTCAATTGAAAAACAAAACTTAATAGTGAAAAATTTACGAAAAATTATGCTCAACTGAAGTTTTGATGTTTTTCGCCCAAATAGGCGGTATTTGATTGAAATTGGAGCACACTATTCAATTCTCGGAGACGATCGCAAAAGATTTGAGCCCGAAATCGTCAATCTATGGCTTAGGTCACTGATCAATTGCAATCTTATTTTAGGCCTAATGGTATGCACTGGCGGTGATAAGTTTACTTCTCATGTATTAATTGAATAATATATACGTGATCTATGCTATGTTAGCTTTCTTTCTCTTTCTTTCTTTCTTTTTTTTTTGTTTGTTTGTTTGTTGTTCTTTTTTTTTCTTTTTTTCTGGCCGTCAAAATTTGGGGGGGCTGAAGCCCCCCCAAGCCCCCCGTTGTCTACGCCCTTGGCCATAGTGAGCAGATCATACATATATACTAGTTAGGCAGTCTTGATGCAATATTTGAATGAAAATTGGTGTAAATATTGTTATAATGCTGGCCAGAATTGTGTTGATAATTCAATATATTGCTTTTTATCTGCAAGGATTTCAGACATAATCCGAGACCAGTCTTTTGCCCAAGACCCAAGTCCGTAATTAGTGTTACTTCGTATGACAAAACTGAGTGAGAACTAAACATTTGTCCAGACTGGGATTCTAATTTGTAGATGATAATTAGGGCAATCTAATTGTTTTGTATTTAGCCAGGAGCCTATTGATTGACCTAAGTCCTCCCTTCTCCCCACATCTATGTAGACAGATCTGTGCTGGTTTGGAGAATGTAGTGGCTATGGTATGTAGCCTGAGTGGACAGTCCAGGCTACCTTCTCTCTCCATCTCTACTCTCAGCACCTTTCCTGAGGTATAGTATGATATCATGCAGGAGCAGATCCACACTATGTTCTTCTGCATTCCAGAATACACTCATGGCACAAAAGTTATCGATCCAGGTTGAGGTGTTGCTTACGTTTAAAACTTTGTTTAGGAAATATTCAACAGTTTGGTTAGACTGACTACCAGTATCATGATGTTGCGTGGTTTCTTGTGAGGGGGTCATTTTCTATGCTTATTTTTATTAGAGAGCCCAGTATTGTGTTGTACTATATAGAAAAATAGCATACGGTTCGGGGCTGAGGGGGTCGTTCTCACCAAACGACACTCTCTACTGATGCCCTTGGGTACCACCAATATAGAGTCACACATGGTTCACTCCAGTCATGATATTCTTCAAGACCAAAATTTGTAATGGTAAAGTCTTGATTCTGTAACCGTTCACCTATATGCTTAATACATGGGAAAGTTGGCCTATACACAAAATAACCATCCCTAGTAAACTGCAACATGCCAAGTTTGTACTAATGGGGACTTTTCTCTATATGGACAAGTTAGAACGTTATTCTCAGGTTATCAAAATTAAAATACTGTTTGTTTGGGGTAACCCTGCCTACCCACCAAAAAGGCCCCTACCCAAAACTTTTTATTTTATTATTTCTTTTTATTCATCTCAGAAATATAGGATCTTTCTGAAACTGTCTTACATTGAAATTTTATATGTAAACCAGGACACTACATGTTTGTAAAGCAAGAATGGAAAAAATATATTTTCACTGTTTGGCACATCTGTTCCTACTTTCATGAAGTAATATTGTCACCAAGTATGTGATCAAGTTTGCAAGTTCAAATAAAAAAAAATAAAATAAAATAAATTAAAGGTAAAAATTGACCTGCTGACCCTACCCATGGTTTTTAGCAAGGTTATGTTACCCCCCAAAAACCCCAACTTTTTTAAATTTTGGCCTTGTTATGAGCTCTCACTGCTGTGGCTCTCACTCACCTAGTGCTCAGTCACCTAACATATAAACTCTCAGTCTACCACTTGCCTGGATTCTTTTAGGTCATTCACAATCAATTTTGTGTTTTCTGGAACCCTACCTACACATGTATTTCGTGATTTAAAAAAAACTTTGTTCGACAAATTATTTTAGGTTTATGTTTTCAACAGAATATTGTAAAATCTAAATATAAAAGGAGTGATATTTCAAGAAATTATAAGAAAGAAAAGATAGTGCCACGACACTGTAGCTCATCTGGCTGTAACCTTCGGCCCAGATGAGCTAAAAATGGAACCTACCTACCAACCTACCTACCAACCTACCTACCTGTATATACTCAAATTTGTTATGGCAAACACAAATAATATTGGATGGCCTCAAATTTGTACTCTTCAACATGATCAGTATAGATTCGGGCATTGGACCCAAGTGTACACTATTTCATTCCAATAAAGAAGTTATCCATATAATTGCCTTGTGTATTCCAACTCCTAAATGCCCATCAAAGATATTATATTTCATTGCAATTTATCATGGACATAATGCTAAACAGATATCACCTTTTTCCATCCACAAGAATTTAGAATGAAAATGATAAGATCTTCTTTACAGTTTAAGTTTCATTTACGGTAATAATTTCATTGCAGATATTGCTGCCATTACAGCAAGTGCGTGGAAATTATCCCCGCATCCAATGTGCTGTGGAGGAAATTCAAAGGGTGTTTGAAGACACTCGCTCCAGTACCAGCAAAGTACAAGACAGCTGTTTGGGACAGGCTTTACAGGACGTCTGTGTACAGTTTAAAAGACAAACCAAAACCATGATGCAGGTCAGACATGTATTCTACTTGGCAAGTGATCAATAATAAAAAGTACAACAAAAGTACAACAAAAGTAAATGTTTGAAAATGAAGGCCAATTCTATGTGAAGACATGTATTCAAGTTGCGATAATTTTATACATATGTATCAATTGGTACACATTAATGTATCCACATTTTTGTAGTCCTAGTTGATTAAGCTTTAAAGTAAAATATACGTATTTATTTATTTATTTTATTTCATGAGGATGACCTAGGGCATGTAGGGCCATTTACAGGCTCCGACGACACATGTCATATAATAACGCAACGTAACAAATAAATAGCACATAAAAATAGAAATGAATGGATATATGAGAACATTATAGCACAATTAAAGCATGCAATGTGTATGCGGCATGTATATAAACATGATTATAAATACAAAACTTAGGATATATACAGTTAATGGCATATTAAATACTAAAAAATAAATGTTGCTTTAACATGTTTAAGAAATATAAGATTTGAATGTCTAGATAGTAAAATGTGACGAATCTTTGACTTAAAAGATGTAGTAGGACTAAAAATATCAACAGAGTCGTTCACGATATCGTTAAAGTTGTTCATTGATCTGATCAAATTATGTACGTTTATTCGACTTCGTTTTAGTCTAAAAACAGGACAACTTCTTAAAAATCTAGATGGTGCGCTAAAATCTAATCTGGCTAAAATATATTGGCAGTTAAAAGTATAGTTCAACTTCACACATATGTGTAAAAACATTGCATATAAATATGCACGTCTACTGGACAATGATGGTAGATCAAACAAGCGTTCTGAGAACCCCAACATCTCGCCTTGCGGGGTCATCCGCCAAAGCTGCAGCAGTATTGAAAGCATACATGTAGAGCAAACAATAATGTCTGGAATAGGTGATGTGGTACAGACAATAATGTCTGGAATAGATTATCTGGTACAGACAATAACATCAGTCCCATGTAGGATTAACGGCATATAAGTTAATCCCATGTAGGATGGATAGGTCAGTGCCATGGGATTACTGCTGCATAGGGCAGTCCAGTGTGAGATTACTGCTGGATAGGAGTCCCATGTGAGATTACTGCTGGATAGGCCAGTCCTGTGTAGGATTACTACTGGATGGACCAGTCCCGTGTGTTATTACTGATGGATAGACCAGTCCCCTGTGGCATTACTGCTGGATAGTCCAGTCTCAAGTGGGATTACTGCTGGATAGGCCGGTCCTGTCTGGGATTACTGCTGGATAGATGAGACTCATATGGGATTAATGCTGGATAGGACAGTCCCGTGTGGGATTACTGCTGCATAGGCAGTCCAGTGTGGGCCGGATTACTGCTGCATACGGCAATCCTGTGTGGGATTACAGCTGGGAAGGCCAGTCCCGTGTGGGATTACTGCTGGATAGGCTAAAAACCTGTGTGGGATTACAGCGGGAATTCGGAATAGGTCACTCCCATGTAGGATTATGGCTGGATAGGTCAGTGCCATTTGGGATTACTGCTGTATATTGCAGTCCAGTGTCATATTACTTCTGGATAGGTCAGTCCCGTGTGAGATTACTGCTGCATAGGCCAGTCCCGTGTGGGATTATTGCTGAATAGGCCAGTCCGATCTGGGATTACTGCTGGATAGGTCAGTCCCGTGTGGCATTACTGCTGGATAGGCCAGTGCCATTTGGGATTACTGCTGGATAGGTGAGTCCTGTGTGGGATTACTGCTGGATAGGCCAGTCCCAAATGGGATTACTGCTGGATAGACCAGTCTGGTCTGGGATTACTGCTGGATAGGCCAGGTGCCATTTGGGATTACTGTGTTTGGATAGGGCTGTCCCTATTATGTTGATTACTGTGGACAGTCTTGGCAGGCTCAGGAAAACATGAAACATGTCCACCAAGTCTTATAATCATCCCACAAATAATTTCAGTCATCTTCAGGGATTAATTATGCATATAATTTATATTCCAACATTAGAAACACCCAAGCTGCAGTAAAATACTGGCTCGGGTGAGAATCGAACCGAAAGGTTCAACAAACTTTCCATGTACAGATCTACATGTAAATTTTTGCCCAACAAAAACCTTATCAATGGAAACGTACAAAGTCTAAACTGCAATAATTAGGACAAAAATTCATATTTAATGTCATATTTCTTAAATAGCACATGCACATCCTCAAACCACATTGAACTTGGGTAGCAAGTGTCAAACTCATCCAATGAAAGCTGACAGCTTCAGAAAACTTTCCATGTTCAGGTGTACATGTATATACATGTACATTATCATTGGTAAATTACTTCGGCAAAACCCTCAAAATTTGAACAAAAATTAATATTTCATCTCCTAAATAGCACAGGTACATCCTGTAATCATAAGAAACATGTGTACCAAGTTTCATAATCATTCAATGACAGCTGACAACTGCAGCAAACTGTGCACTTCAGCTAAACGCAAAACTCTATCATTTGCCATAATTTGGAGAAAAATTAATATTTCATCTCAAAAATAGTTATAAGTATAGTTCAACTTCACACATTTGTGTAAAAACATTGCATATAAATATGCACGTCTACTGGACAATGATGGTAGATCAAACAAGTGTTCTGAGAACCCCAACATCTCGCCTTGCGGGGTCATCCGCCAAAGCTGCAGCAGTATTGAAAGCATACATGTAGAGCAAACAATAATGTCTGGAATAGGTGATGTGGTACAGACAATAATGTCTGGAATAGATTATCTGGTACAGACAATAACATCAGTCCCATGTAGGATTAACGGCATATAAGTTAATCCCATGTAGGATGGATAGGTCAGTGCCATGGGATTACTGCTGCATAGGGCAGTCCAGTGTGAGATTACTGCTGGATAGGAGTCCCATGTGAGATTACTGCCGGATAGGCCAGTCCTGTGTAGGATTACTACTGGATGGACCAGTCCCGTGTGTTATTACTGATGGATAGACCAGTCCCCTGTGGCATTACTGCTGGATAGTCCAGTCTCAAGTGGGATTACTGCTGGATAGGCCGGTCCTGTCTGGGATTACTGCTGGATAGATGAGACTCATATGGGATTAATGCTGGATAGGACAGTCCCGTGTGGGATTACTGCTGCATAGGCAGTCCACTGTGGGCCGGATTACTGCTGCATACGGCAATCCTGTGTGGGATTACAGCTGGGAAGGCCAGTCCCGTGTGGGATTACTGCTGGATAGGCTAAACCTGTGTGGGATTACAGCGGAAATTCGGAATAGGTCACTCCCATGTAGGATTATGGCTGGATAGGTCAGTGCCATGTGGGATTACTGCTGTATATTGCAGTCCAGTGTCATATTACTTCTGGATAGGTCAGTCCCGTGTGAGATTACTGCTGCATAGGCCAGTCCCGTGTGGAATTACTGCTGGATAGGCCAGTCCCATGTTGGATTACTGCTGGATAGGCCAGTCCGGTCTGGGATTACTGCTGGATAGGTCAGTCCCATGTGGCATTACTGCTGGATAGGCCAGTGCCATTTGGGATTACTGCTGGATAGGTCAGTCCCGTGTGGGATTACTGCTGGATAGGTCAGTCCCAAATGGGATTACTGCTGGATAGACCAGTCCGGTCTGGGATTACTGCTGGATAGGCCAGTGCCATTTGGGATTACTGCTGGATAGGTCAGTCCCATGTTGGATTACTGCGGGACAGCTCTGGCCTAGGAAAACATGAAACATGTCCACCAAGTTTTATAATCATCCCACAAAATAATTTCAGTCATCTTCAGGGATTAATTATAATATAATTTATATTCCAACATTGTGAAACACCCAGCCAGAAAATACTGGCTCGGGTGAGAATCGAACGAAAGGTTCAACAAACTTTCCATGTACAGATCTACATGTAAATTTTTGCCCAATAAAAACCTTATCAATGGAAACGTCTAAACTGCAATAATTAGGACAAAAATTCATATTTAATGTCATATTTCTTAAATAGCACATGCACATCCTCAAACCACATTGAACTTGGGTAGCAAATGTCAAACTCATCCAATGAAAGCTGACAGCTTCAGAAAACTTTCCATGTTCAGGTGTACATGTATATACATGTACATTATCATTGGCAAATTACTTCGGCAAAACCCTCAAAATTTGAACAAAAATTAATATTTCATCTCCTAAATAGCACAGGTACATCCTGTAATCATAAGAAACATGTGTACCAAGTTTCATAATCATTCAATGACAGCTGACAACTGCAGCAAACTGTGCACTTCAGCTAAACGCAAAACTCTATCATTTGCCATAATTTGGAGAAAAATTAATATTTCATCTCAAAAATAGTTATAAGTATAGTTCAACTTCACACATTTGTGTAAAAACATTGCATATAAATATGCACGTCTACTGGACAATGATGGTAGATCAAACAAGCGTTCTGAGAACCCCAACATCTCGCCTTGCGGGGTCATCCGCCAAAGCTGTGCACAGCAGTATTGAAAGCATACATGTAGAGCAAACAATAATGTCTGGAATAGGTGATGTGATACAGACAATAATGTCTGGAATAGATTATCTGATACAGACAATAACATCAGTCCCATGTAGGATTAACGGCATATAAGTTAATCCCATGTAGGATGGATAGGTCAGTGCCATGGGATTACTGCTGCATAGGGCAGTCCAGTGTGAGATTACTGCTGGATAGGAGTCCCATGTGAGATTACTGCCGGATAGGCCAGTCCTGTGTAGGATTACTACTGGATGGACCAGTCCCGTGTGTTATTACTGATGGATAGACCAGTCCCCTGTGGCATTACTGCTGGATAGTCCAGTCTCAAGTGGGATTACTGCTGGATAGGCCGGTCCTGTCTGGGATTACTGCTGGATAGATGAGACTCATATGGGATTAATGCTGGATAGGACAGTCCCGTGTGGGATTACTGCTGCATAGGCAGTCCAGTGTGGGCCGGATTACTGCTGCATACGGCAATCCTGTGTGGGATTACAGCTGGGAAGGCCAGTCCCGTGTGGGATTACTGCTGGATAGGCTAAACCTGTGTGGGATTACAGCGGAAATTCGGAATAGGTCACTCCCATGTAGGATTATGGCTGGATAGGTCAGTGCCATGTGGGATTACTGCTGTATATTGCAGTCCAGTGTCATATTACTTCTGGATAGGTCAGTCCCGTGTGAGATTACTGCTGCATAGGCCAGTCCCGTGTGGGATTACTGCTGGATAGGCCAGTCCCATGTGGGATTACTGCTGGACAGGCCAGTCCGGTCTGGGATTAATGCTGGATAGGTCAGTCCCATGTGGCATTACCGCTGGATAGGCCAGTGCCATTTGGGATTACTGCTGGATAGGTCAGTCCCGTGTGGGATTACTGCTGGATAGGCCAGTCCCAAATGGGATTACTGCTGGATAGACCAGTCCGGTCTGGGATTACTGCTGGATAGGCCAGTGCCATTTGGGATTACTGCTGGATAGGTCAGTCCTATGTTGGATTACTGCTGGACAGCTCTGGCCTAGGAAAACATGAAACATGTCCACCAAGTTTTATAATCATCCCACAAAATAATTTCAGTCATCTTCAGGGATTAATTATAATATAATTTATATTCCTACATTGTGAAACACCCAGCCAGAAAATACTGGCTCGGGTGAGAATCGAACGAAAGGTTCAACAAACTTTCCATGTACAGATCTACATGTAAATTTTTGCCCAATAAAAACCTTATCAATGGAAACGTCTAAACTGCAATAATTAGGACAAAAATTCATATTTAATGTCATATTTCTTAAATAGCACATGCACATCCTCAAACCACATTGAACTTGGGTAGCAAATGTCAAACTCATCCAATGAAAGCTGACAGCTTCAGAAAACTTTCCATGTTCAGGTGTACATGTATATACATGTACATTATCATTGGCAAATTACTTCGGCAAAACCCTCAAAATTTGAACAAAAATTAATATTTCATCTCCTAAATAGCACAGGTACATCCTGTAATCATAAGAAACATGTGTACCAAGTTTCATAATCATTCAATGACAGCTGACAACTGCAGCAAACTGTGCACTTCAGCTAAACGCAAAACTCTATCATTTGCCATAATTTGGAGAAAAATTAATTTTCATCTTAAAAATAGCACAGGTACATCCTTTAATCATAAGAAACATGTGTACCAAGTTTCGTAATCATCCAATGAGATCTGACAACTGCATCAAACTTACCATGTACATGTACATGTATACATGTAGAGGCCTACATGTACAATTCACCTAAACAGAAAACTCTATCATTTTCTGTAATTTGGAGAAAAATTAATATTTCATCTCAAAAATAGCACACGTACATCCTCTAATCATAAGGAACATGTGTACCAAGTTTCGTAATCATCCAATGAGAGCTGACAACTGCAGCAAACTTACCATCAGGGAGTAATCCAGGAAGGTTTTGCTACCGGTATACCGGTATGGGCGCCCAAACTCTCGCGCCCAAATGAAAACGAAAAACAAAAATCCAAACTAACCTCGCGGTAAATCAGACATCCTAGCACTGTGTTAGAGCCTACGCGCCACTACAATTCAGCAGAACATGGAAAAACTCCGACTTGAATTTTACAGTAAAAACGGACAGGACACATCGGATTTTTACAAAAACAACGTTTATTTCTCATCGACTACAGTTTAGTTTTGTATATTAAATACATTCTCAAGGTTGAAGTTTAAATAGTGAACAACTTTCACTGTTTTATTATTGACGAGGGTAGTGTACTCCAGTCCGGTTCCGCTTCGAGTCTGACAATTTTACGCGCGCCTACCGATCGTCAAAAGTTGTCGTCGTTGTATAATTTAAAAGAGCACGGTTTACACGATTTGATAAAATGCGTCGTCCAAGAACGTCTGGTCTCAGCCATAATAAAACTACTGGTCAAAACGAGAATGTGTAGACGATAAACCTACTGATCAGCGAACTCTTTTGCATTTTATAAAACGTGCACGTGGCGGAGACACGGAAACTGGTGCTTCGGTGGACGAACAAATCTGAGGGATATACACGAAAATGAAACTGACGAACAGGGACACTTCTGACCAGGAACAATCAGAACATTCTCAGGAAATTGAAACACCTAGGCCTAACAATGTACAACAATAGCACAGTGACGAAAATGAAAATAATTAGGGACATGAGAGAAAGACGGATTGACATATAGGTAATGAAATTTCCACAAAGGATGAACACAAAACAGTATTAATACATGAAGTTTGCCATTTGGCTTTATTGTTGTTGATGTGATTTTCAAGAATCCTCAATATAGTACTCTACACTGATCCAGGGATGATGTCAAATTCCATTTTTTTTCGCTCGACCCTCCCCCACCGGCGTCCCCAAAAAATCTCTGGATTACTCCCTGACCATGTACATGTATACATGTAGAGGCCTACATGTACAATTCACCTAAACAGAAAACTCTATCATTTTCCGTAATTTGGAGAAAAATTAATATTTCATCTCAAAAGTAGCACACGTACATCAAGAAACATGTGTACCAAGTTTCGTAATCATCCAATGACAGCTGACAACTGCAGCAAACTGTGCACTTCAGCTAAACGCAAAACTCTATCATTTGCCATAATTTGGAGAAAAATTAGTTTTCATCTTAAAAATAGCACAGGTACATCCTTTAATCATAAGAAACATGTGTACCAAGTTTCGTAATCATCCAATGAGATCTGACAACTGCATCAAACTTACCATGTGCATGTACATGTATACATGTAGAGGCCTACATGTACAATTCACCTAAACAGAAAACTCTATCATTTTCTGTAATTTGGAGAAAAATTAATATTTCATCTCAAAAATAGCACACGTACATCCTCTAATCATAAGGAACATGTGTACCAAGTTTCGTAATCATCCAATGAGAGCTGACAACTGCAGCAAACTTACCATGTACATGTATACATGTAGAGGCCTACATGTACAATTCACCTAAACAGAAAACTCTATCATTTTCCGTAATTTGGAGAAAAATTAATATTTCATCTCAAAAGTAGCACACGTACATCAAGAAACATGTGTACCAAGTTTCGTAATCATCCAATGACAGCTGACAACTGCAGCAAACTGTGCACTTCAACTAAACGCAAAACTCTATCATTTGCCATAATTTGGAGAAAAATTAATATTTCATCTCAAAAATAGCACACGTACATCCTCTAATCATAAGAAACATGTGTACCAAGTTTCATAATCATCCAATGACAGCTGACAACTGTAGCAAACTTTCTAAGTACAGATGTGCACTTCAGCTAAACGCAAAAGTCCATCATAGGGATTTTAACATTGGAGCACCCCAGGAGTAGTACCCCCAGGTTGAATACCCACCCCCCATATTTTTTATATTTTTTCTAAATTTTCTAGATTTTTTTTTGAATTTGCTAAACCAAAAACCTTATCATTTCCAGGCAGGGGACACCGACACTGACACCGACACCGATGACGACATCCTCTTTCCCCCCTCACAATATCTCCCCTTTACTTCGTAAGGCGAGATAAAAAGGAACATAGTTCCTTGTATCTATTGCCATCAAACGGATAGCCAAATTTGAAGCATAAAAATTTAACAAATTTTCTCTGAACACGTTCTATTTCGTCAATATGAGTTTGTTGCCAGGGATTAAAAACAACTGAGCAATATTTTAACTGGCATCGAACGTGTGATATATACAATGAGATTAGAGTTTTCTGTTCAGTAAAACCGTTACCATTTCTCTTAATAAAACGGTTAACCTAGCATTCTAAAACCTATGTTTACCATAGCTCTAATATGGGTATTAAAATTAACATCAGAGGTTAGTAGGACACCAAGATCTTTTACATTGGTAACTCTCTCTAAAGGGGTCTCTTCAACATGATATTGCCACGCAATTTGATTATTGGTAAAAGATATGGCTATACATTTAATGATATTGAGATAGAGCTTCCATAACTTACACCAGGCAGTCAGTCGATTAATGTCATTTTGTGATGATATACAATCCTCCAAAGTAAATACGATGTTAAAGATTTTTGCATCATCGGCATACAGTAATTGATATATAGTACAAACATTAGCGGACGAAGTAGTGACCCCAGAGGGACACCTGATGTTACAGTAGTCCAATCCTAACATTGACTGCTAATAACAAGACGCTGTACTCTTGACGAAAGATAGTTATCAAACCATTTCAAAAGTTTACCACAAAAACCATAGCTCTTAAGTTTGTGAATTAGCAATTTATGATTAACTTTATCAAAAGCCTTGGTAAAATCTGTATAAATAGCATCAACTTGAAGTTTCTTGTCGAAACAATCAGACAGGAAATCAACATATGACACAAGATTCGTTTGAGTACTACGGGTTTTTAACAAAGCCATGTTGAAACTCGCTTATCAAGTGCTTGACATGTTCATACATTTGAGCATGGATGAGTTTCTCAAACAATTTGCTCATAATAGGTAAAAGAGAGACGGGCCTGTAGTTCTTGACAGCATGCTTATCACCACTCTTAAAAATAGGAACAACATTGGCCCTTTTAAAACTCGAGGGAAAGACTCCCTCCTTCAAGGATGCGTTAAAAATAATTGATAAAGGAACACACAGTTCGCTGGCACAGCTTTTTAAAAAGATACCTGAAATGTTGTCTGGGTCTATTGCCTTATGAACATCTAGGGCAAGAAGTTCATTTAACACGTCATCCACAGAGATTAATACTCCAGACATAGTATCACTTGAGACATCATTAATTGTTGGGAGTTTCATAACTTGTATATTGATCATGTACAAAGTCCTTGCAACAAAAAGACAATTGTCGACAGGTGTGTATTAAAGTCTGATCAGGGCATCTTCATACACAAGACGACTTCCCCATTCACACTCCGAATTAGCATCAGCCCACCGGCTCGGTTAAAAAGAATCTATAAATAGACACGAAATGTCATTGATCTCGAATCCATTTGGATTTTGATAACCTGACCTATGAGTGTGTTATTGATTGATTGTCATCTGTATCTGACAACCACGACCGCCATATTAGCAGGAATGACATAAAATACTGAGGGAATACATCACCCCACGCACAGTCATTGGGTATGTACTGATTGACTCGTCTCTCTGGTTTGTATATGAAATTTTCACCACGGATTTGAATGCTTTTGGTGGTCCGATCTATCAAGGCTAATTCAAAAAATGTGAACGGAGAAGTCAACTTGTGTATGAAGTTGGGTCATGCAAAACCTTAAACACACAAGAGTCTTGAGTGCATTCATTATTCTGTATATCTCAACTGGGCCTGTAGACATAGACATGATGGGTGATTACTTTCATGTATACTGTTGTATTTACAGACTTGTGGTCAATGGTGTCAGTTAGAGATTGTGGTATTCACCAGTCAGAGTGCAGCCAAACTGGCTAAACAGATTGAGAAAATAGCAGGATCACTTGACCTGGAAAATCTTAAGGTATGTTATATAAACATTCTGTTTTAAACTTGAGGATTGGCCTGTTAACTTGCGAAATTCTTGCAATAAATCAACTTCATGCAAATTAATTATCTGATACAAATTTTGAAGCAATCTTATGACAATCAATCTAATAATTCAATCCCTCTACTATCAAATTTCAATCACTTCCAATTTTGGGGACAAAATTCAATCGGCTGTTCTAATAAATTTGATCACTCTCTAAAATCGTTGAAATTACAAAGAAATAATGGATTAAATAAATAAACAAATTGCTTATGGATAAGTACAAATGGAGAGAGGTTAACCAGTACAGTCGGAGAGCCTGGAGTGACCTGGATTCTTCTGAATGTTGCCTGACCGGTTTCGATCTGGTGTGGATCTCATCAGAGGCTTGCAGATGGTGACTGCGGACCGCTTTATATACCCGTGGGATGTTGACCGGTGTTGTCAAGTATGAGTAATTTGTTGACCGGTGTAAACAGAACTAACCAAGCTGTGGGCTGGTGTTGTTAGGTGTTTGACATGTTGACCGGCAGATTTGTTTCTGGGTCGGCATGTTGACCGGTGTGGGTTGCTGGGTACCGATGTTGACCGGTAGAGAGCAAAAATGGCCTAGTGTGTTGACCGGTGTGGTAAAAGGAGCGGATTTAGGCCTTTGTTTGGGCTTAAGGGGTCTGGAGTATGGCATAATGGCCAAAAGACCGACAAAAAGAAGACAAAGGCTGTCTTTAGTAAGAGCAAATAAAAGTTTTATTTGTAACGGGCTCGGGAGTCATAGCAAATCATCAATAAGACTGTCCCAGTAGTCCTGATTGGAGAATGTTCCAGTTGGTTCCCAGTAATCACAAAGTGGTGTGGTGAGGGATTCTGAACTCTCAGTCGGGATGAGGCAGGTCCTCATAGCATCTGAAATGATTGTGCTCAGAGGCAGCGTACCTGAGGTGTCCAGGCTGTCGGTGGTGCTTCCTTCACTTGGAAGGTGTGCGGTGCTACTGGAAGACGGGGAGGAGGTCCCTTCCGTGGTTGTTTCATGTAGAGTCGGCACATCAGTCAGTGTGATTGGTGGCGGAGTGGATACTTCGTGGCCTGCAGTTTGAAGTGCACATTTGGCAGCATGACGGTTAAAGTCTCGTTTTCGTGCGTATTGTTTCCCGCACTTACAGAGCGTGTATCCAGCCTTGCGGTGTACAATCCGAAAGTGTCTGCTCAGGGCAGTTCGGTCGGAATATAGTTTTTTGCACAATAGACATTGACGTTTGTCTTTGACGCCAGCCATGTTGGCAAGCGCCGATGATGAAGATCATTCTCAGTGATGACGTAACAATGAGTGAGGAGTCTCGACGTTATATGGTGTCGAGAGCGCCCGCGACGTCAAGTGTGACGTCAACAAAGAACTAGACTGTTTGTCTTAGTAGGCGACGTCATAAAGGTGACGTCGCGGCCTGGAGAGTATGTACTCTCTCAGTGTGGCCCAGGAAAAGGAAAATATACACAAAGGAAGTGTACAATATGGTAAAAAGAGAAAATAACAATGTGTAATTATTCTTTCAATGGCTCTATCTTCTGTAGTGGTGGTTGAGTAGAAGTAAGTACAAATGGAGAGAGGTTAACCAGTACAGTCGGAGAGCCTGGAGTGACCTGGATTCTTCTGAATGTTGCCTGACCGGTTTCGATCTGGTGTGGATCTCATCAGAGGCTTGCAGATGGTGACTGCGGACCGCTTTATATACCCGTGGGATGTTGACCGGTGTTGTCAAGTATGAGTAATTTGTTGACCGGTGTAAACAGAACTAACCAAGCTGTGGGCTGGTGTTGTTAGGTGTTTGACATGTTGACCGGCAGATTTGTTTCTGGGTCGGCATGTTGACCGGTGTGGGTTGCTGGGTACCGATGTTGACCGGTAGAGAGCAAAAATGGCCTAGTGTGTTGACCGGTGTGGTAAAAGGAGCGGATTTAGGCCTTTGTTTGGGCTTAAAACATTCAAAACGACCGAACTGCCCTGAGCAGACACTTTCGGATTGTACACCGCAAGGCTGGATACACGCTCTGTAAGTGCGGGAAACAATACGCACGAAAACGAGACTTTAACCGTCATGCTGCAAATGTGCACTTCAAACTGCAGGCCACGAAGTGAACACTGACTGATGTGCCGACTCCACATGAAACCACCACTGAAGGGACCTCCTCCCCGTCTTCCAGTAGCGCCGCACACCTTCCAAGGGAAGGAAGCACCACCAACAGCCTGGACACCTCAGGTACGCTGCCTCTGAGCACTATCATTTCAGATGCTATGAGGACCTGCCTCATCCCGACTGAGAGTTCAGAATCCCTCACCACACCACTTTGTGATTACTGGGAACCAACTGGAACATTCTCCAATCAGGACTACTGGGACAGTCTTATTGATGATTTGCTATGACTCCCGAGCCCGTTACAAATAAAACTTTTATTTGCTCTTACTAAAGACAGCCTTTGTCTTCTTTTTGTCGGTCTTTTGGCCATTATGCCATACTCCAGACCCCTTAAGCCCAAACAAAGGCCTAAATCCGCTCCTTTTACCACACCGGTCAACACACTAGGCCATTTTTTGCTCTCTACCGGTCAACATCGGTACCCAGCAACCCACACCGGTCAACATGCCGACCCAGAAACAAATCTGCCGGTCAACATGTCAAACACCTAACAACACCAGCCCACAGCTTGGTTAGTTCTGTTTACACCGGTCAACAAATTACTCATACTTGACAACACCGGTCAACATCCCACGGGTATATAAAGCGGTCCGCAGTCACCATCTGCAAGCCTCTGATGAGATCCACACCAGATCGAAACCGGTCAGGCAACATTCAGAAGAATCCAGGTCACTCCAGGCTCTCCGACTGTACTGGTTAACCTCTCTCCATTTGTACTTACTTCTACTCAACCACCACTACAGAAGATAGAGCCATTGAAAAGGAATAATTACACATTGTTATTTTCTCTTTTTACCATATTGTACACCTCCTTTGTGTATATTTTCCTTTTCCTGGGCCACACTGAGAGAGTACATACTCTCCAGGCCGCGACGTCACCTTTATGACGTCGCCTACTAAGACAAACAGTCTAGTTCTTTGTTGACGTCACACTTGACGTCGCGGGCGCTCTCGACACCATATAACGTCGAGACTCCTCACTCATTGTTACGTCATCACTGAGAATGATCTTCATCATCGGCGCTTGCCAACATGGCTGGCGTCAAAGACAAACGTCAATGTCTATTGTGCAAAAAACTATATTCCGACCGAACTGCCCTGAGCAGACACTTTCGGATTGTACACCGCAAGGCTGGATACACGCTCTGTAAGTGCGGGAAACAATACGCACGAAAACGAGACTTTAACCGTCATGCTGCCAAATGTGCACTTCAAACTGCAGGCCACGAAGTATCCACTCCGCCACCAATCACACTGACTGATGTGCCGACTCTACATGAAACAACCACGGAAGGGACCTCCTCCCCGTCTTCCAGTAGCACCGCACACCTTCCAAGTGAAGGAAGCACCACCGACAGCCTGGACACCTCAGGTACGCTGCCTCTGAGCACAATCATTTCAGATGCTATGAGGACCTGCCTCATCCCGACTGAGAGTTCAGAATCCCTCACCACACCACTTTGTGATTACTGGGAACCAACTGGAACATTCTCCAATCAGGACTACTGGGACAGTCTTATTGATGATTTGCTATGACTCCCGAGCCCGTTACAAATAAAACTTTTATTTGCTCTTACTAAAGACAGCCTTTGTCTTCTTTTTGTCGGTCTTTTGGCCATTATGCCATACTCCAGACCCCTTAAGCCCAACCCTTACTGCTTTGAGGTGTACTTGAGGTGTAGTTGAGGTGTACCTGTGAGGTGTACCCTCAGATATTATGAGGTGTATTTGAGGAGTAGATGAGGTGTAGTTGAGGAGTAGATGAGGTGTAGTTGAGGAGTATCGAAATATGCAAATTAGTACACCTCAGTGAGGTGTACACCTCAGTGAGGTGTACACCTCAGGTGAGGTGTACCCCTCAGGTGAGGTGTACCCCTCAGGTGAGGTACTAACTGAGGTGTACTTGAGGCATATCCAATTTTGAAAAATGTATTCATACCTCCATTGAAAATAGGTACCAGGCATATTTGTATTCTCATTTTTTAGTGAACACCGCTCAGTAGATTGATCCCCATCCTCCTCCTACAATAAATTTACTGCAGCATTTTTCGCTACAAAGCCTACAACTAACATATGAGCAGTCAAACTTGAAAGTAGGGGAAGGTGACCGTGTATGTCGGAAAATGGTAGCACCACACTTATAAAGGAGCTTCAACATTGGCTCACAAGTGCCCCAATTGCCACACAGAGGATTCTAATGCAAAAGCATACAAGGGACCAATGTATTTGGGAAGTGACAGTTAACATATCCATTTTGGAAATATATCTGGATGGTTGACAACATATCCACAGGTGCCAAAGTTTGCATGAGATTAACAATAGTTTCTCTGTAAATTATACAACAGTGCCCATTAACTGATTGCTATGATAATTTGAAGAGAAGAATGTTACAGCAGGTTTTAGTTTGATGTATTAGTGTCCTGGTGTCAAAATAATAATAAAAATAAAATAAAAATTGAGTTTACATAACATTTTTCATGTTGTTTAGAAGTTCAGGAGGTGTACTTGAGGTGTACGTAGGTAATTTAAAAGTGAGGTACATGTTTTTTTGACAAAGTCAATGAGGTGTAGGTAATTTAAAGTAACATTCATGCCAGAATGATGATCCAGCATAGACATGTAAAGAAAAAATTAAATTTAATGCCATGTTCAGCAATATTTTGTCTATTTAGCGAGTATGTATATTTTTTATCATTTAGAAAGTGATTGTATAACAGTATTTTCATTATTTTGGGATACAAAACGAGTAATTAGCGAGTATGAATAAAAGATTGTGCTGGCAATTATTTACAATAAGTGGATGGTATATTATGCTCAATTTCATGACAAACCTTTCCACCAAGTCCACCATATATCTTGGGTGTAGGTGGATAACTGTATCTGATGTTCATGCCAAGCTTGTTACGGTGGAGTGTAGGAAATACTTGAGATGTAGATAAATTATGAGGTATAAGTACATACTTGTATACTTTTGTACATGCATATTTTAGCAAAGTCCATGAGATGTACTTGAGGTGTAGGTAAATTACAAGTATATAAATATGTTGACAAAGTTTATGAGGTATCACTCACTGTTAATTATTATTTGTTAATTAAACAAGGGCTGTACTTATTTCAAACTGTCAGACTGAATTGGTGTATGTTACAATAGAATATTAGACTAATGCAGGAACATCCAACTGAGACATAGAGTTAAAAAATATTAAGAAAATAATTAAAGAAGAGCTCCAGCTGAGAATGTATATGCAGGTGACACAAGAAATAGCAGAAGTAGATTTTATGTATTGTAAACTGGAAAACAAGGTATGACCTGTCAAGTGGTTCTTTTATTCATAGAGGGTGTATGAGATTTACAGTTAGCCAACCCATTTATTGATTTATTTTAAAATATAGCGCTTAAATGAACTAAGAAATGTACTTTAAAATATAAATAAAACATTTAGTTGATCATGTTGATGGGCAGTGAAATCTGTATGGGAAGCCAAGGTAAACTTGAGGTGTACAAAAATTACAAGTATATTTTGACAGTCCCAGAGGTGTACTTGAGGTACATGCATAGTTTGGCAAAGTCCATAAGGTGTACTTGAGGTGTAGTATATAACATATCTATTTTTGACAAAGTCCATGAGGTGTACTTGAGGTGTAGGTAGATTACACGTATATTTTGACAAACTTCCAGAGGTGTACTTGAGGTACATGCATATTTTGGTAAAGTTCATAAGGTGTACTTGAGGTGTAGGTAAATTACAAAAATATTTTTTCAAAGTCCATGAGGTGTACTTGAGGTGTATACACCTTGAAAAAGAAAATGAGGTGTATACCTCAGGTACACCTCAACTACACCTCAAGTTGAGGTGTACACCTCAGGTACACCTCGACTACACCTCAACTTGAGGTGTACACCTCAAGTCTGTAAGGGAATGAATATATCAATCAAACCCTTTCCTTCTGAAACAGATGCAAATTTCACTTTGGTGGGTCGGAACTGGCGACTCGTCTGTAGCCGAGTAGCTGTGGAGGATTCCAAAGACAAGAAATTAGTAAATACCTTTTCGTTTTTGAGATTATTGCTGTTTGATAGTGTTTCTAGTCATGCGAAGAGATAATTCCAAAGTACAACAAACTGTGGGGAGCCTGAGACTAGTCATCAACTCATCAGGATTTTAAGATAACTCCAAAGACTGGAGATAAGTCACTCATATTTGGCGTTATTTTTTTTTTGGAGTTGTCATAATGACAT